>JAABOM020059217.1:0-13069 GCA_011800125.2 Solanum clarkiae
GGGAGACATAAGGAGCTGGGTTTGGGACGGCATCATGACGTGGTGGGTGCTGGGCCTCGTTCGCCCCGGCTCACTGGTGTGCTTGGTCTCACTCGCCTCGGCTCTATAAACGGTCATGATGACCTTTATGCATTATGATACGTGAACTATTGGCACTGTTGCCCTGGTTCACCTATGCTATGACGTGAGCGCTGGGCCTCATTCGCCTCGGCTTACTTTTGTGTTTGATTGTTGAGATTTGTGTGGGAGATGTTGGAGATATGAAATTTGTGGTGTTAGTGAGATGGCGCGAGATGGGAGGTCGCCATCGTTCTCGTCCGTTACATATTATTTTGATATTTTAAACACAGATTTACTTTAATGATTGCACACAAGCTTGGTTCATGTATTTTATTTGGTTTAGTACTTTTACTTATATTCTGTGCTTGTCGCTTTACATACTTGGTACGTATTTCGTACTGACCCCCTTCCTTCGGGGGCTGCGTTCATGCCCGCAGGTACCAACATACAGGGTAGAGAGCCCTCTGCTTAGAATTCCTGCCTACTGTTGAAGTGCTCCATTTATCTAAGGAGCAGTCTATTGGTATATATATGTCTCTTCACCTTTCTGTACTTGATATTTTATGTACATTCGAGGGTATGACAGGGCCCTGTCCTGTCTTATGATTCCTTTTGTGTTGATAGAGGTCTGTGGATACATGTGGGTATGGGATATTCCGTGTGATGTGAGTATGTATATATGATACTTCGGTTGGGCGAACCTACCGCAACGGTGACCTTGTCGGCCCGCATATGTATATATATATGTGTATGAATATTTGTGGCATGCTGGGTTTTCGATTTGCAGGTGTGGGTAGTTAGTAAAACAGAGGAAACTCTGCCAAAATTTCGATAGAATTCTTAACTAATGTGATTGGAAATTTGGTTTGGTATTGTTTGGGTGCCCAATCAGCACTAGTCACGGTCCCTGGGTTGGGTCGTGACAAATAAGGATTTTTCTTTGATTTTGAATATGTTGTAGACATCAAAGTCTTTTTTCTACAGAATCAAGTCGCTCTTCATTTGGAAGCTCCTACACCAAGATACAGACATTTTGAAGAGTCTCCATAAAGCTGTAAAAAAATCAGATACGGAGAAGCAAAATAAAAGAATTGATTTCCGACAATTGAGAAGGATTTTGACATTAATCTTTAGAGTCTAGATTCTAAAAAATCAAATGGATCATAATTTCGATATTTCTACAACAAGATATGAATTTTCTACCACATGTATGCTGAGCTGAAAAAAAGATGAAAATTAGAAAATAAATAAATAGAGATGGATCTGATCAAGCTTGACGAAGCTATAATTGGCAATTAGCCTCCATGGGAGTATGGATATATATAGATATCAAAAGTACATAAATTATTTTCCTACAAATTATGAAAAACCGATAATTGAAATCAAATCATGGTAAATTTTCCTAGGATTCAAATTATGGAAAATTGCATAGGATTCAAGTTATGAAAAATTCCATAGGATTTAAGATATGGAAAATTCCATAGGAACCAAGTTATGGAAAATTTCATGGGATTCAAGTTATAGAAAATTTCATCGGAACTAAGTTATGGAAAATTACATAAGAACCAAGTTATGAAAAATTCCATAGGATTCAAGTTATGAAAAATTACATAGGAATCAATGAAAAATCTCAATTGAATCAAATATGGAAAGTTTTGAAAAACTTCCTATGAAAAAAATATTTGATTCATGAATACTTCAAGCCCTATCTTTAAAGGTTCGACAAGTCAAGCACCTCGACAAGCCTTGAAGTAGGGGGCATCGTAAACAGTGAAATTTTATTAATCAATCCATATTAAATGTGGATTACATTTTAAATTCGTGATACATAGACCAAGTCAAATTATTGGTTAATGAAGTTGGATTATTATTTAAGTTAAAATTATCTGACTTAAACAAAGTCCAAATTATATATGGGTCAGTCCTCTAGGTTGACAAGACGAGCCCAACTCATGTTTTTCAAGCCCATGCTCTTCTAAAATTAACTGAAAACCAACATACCCCCAAACCCTAACTTACAACTATAAAAAGGGGTCTCCATAAGACCAGAAAAAAAGAAGAGAAGAAGAGGAACAAGAAGAAGAGAAATACATAAAAAATTCTGCTCTTCGGTGGTGATCCACAAGTCTTCCACATAGAAAGGAGTTTTATCTCCAAGCTGTAAGTCGCAAGTTTTTATATTTCTGCAACAACAATAAAAACATTATCCCAATATCTCAAAGGCTCCCACCCATTCCGGGGTAAGGGAAGTCGGATGTACGCAGCCTGACCCCTATGTTTAAAAACATAGCGCGACTATTTCCAGATGACCCATGATGAGCGTCAAAAGTTGCATTGACTAGCTACTACTTCACAATTGAAAGAAGTGCAGATAGTTTAAAGAGCCATTTTGCTTTATTCCATCATACCCCAGAGGCAAAAAATAGTGAATCTTTGGCTCCATCCGAGATTGATGGAAAAAAGTTCTCATATTTTTGCGATTGTGATTAAAGCTTGGCTCTGAATTTGTAGTGAAGTTTCAACAAGTATTTCTTTGATTCAATATCAAAGCAAAACTCTTGAGTTGATCATCATGAGGAGAAGAATCATAGGATTACATCTTTTTTTTTTAAGATTTTTATAAAGATTGAACCTTCGCACAAATTCTTAAAATACAAATATTGTTGTTTACCTCTACTTTTTTTCTTAATTTTCTTATTTTTCAAGAATGAAATTTAATCGCTTACTGTGTGTTGAAAGTGAATTCGGGTCATAAGAGACCTCTAGTACTTAGTCGAGTTCAAAAACTTCCTACCGGTTAAGTTTTTCACTTTAGAATATGTAACGATCAACTTTAAATGATTATAACTCTTAGGACACAAAGAAGTAGATGGCTTATGACCTATCAGATGAAATCTCTTTGAATTAGCTTTCCAACACATCCAATTTCGCCTCAATTGGAGTCCGAAGTAAAAAATTATGTCTGTTTAACTACAGACTGCCAGTGCAGAGTGGAAGATACGAACTGACTTAGGGCTGTGGTTTTATTATGTCCTGTACTGTCAACTTGTAGAAAAACTTCTGCAAGTTTATTTTTGACTCCCATAATTGACGTACCCAACTACGGGTCATAAATACTTCTACGGGCCATATATTTGGCTCGTAGAATGGATCCAGTGACCCCGAAATTCATCTAAAGTATTACAGATGGGTTTCCACGGAAGTGGATGACTTAAATAGCAATTTTAAAGAGGATTATTTTTATCCTTTCTCACTTTTTAAACCTAAACTTGTCTGTTTTCACTTAATTAACCCCTAAGACGTGATTCTTCAAATCACTAATGCTCAAACACTCTCCAAACTCAAAACGTAATTTCAAGAGGGAAAAAGCCAGGGCTTTCAAGAACCTTCTTTAAATTCTTCAAGAAACTAATTCCCACAGGTATGTAAGGCTCTCCAAAAGTTATCCTACATTTGTTTTAGTATCTTTAACTATCAGTCTCTACCCAATATCAAGTTTATGAGTTAGGATCAAGATTCCTCCATTACTAGTTAATTTCATTAAAATACTTGTTCATGTATTTTTCTTGATAAAAATCATAGTCTTTACTGATTTCACTATTGAATTAAGCTATTGAGACAAGATTATGTAGTTATTGTTGCATTGGTAAGAACCCTATATATTTCATGAAAAAAACTATTCTGTGCACAATATTGAGTTGAGTTCAAGAAGTAGTTGAAGCTTCTTGTAACACCCCCTAACTCTTTCTACCTGGTTTGGAGTAGGCTTACAGAACGATGCTGAGAAAAGATTGAGAAAAAGCTACAACCGAAGGTTTACGAGAGCCTCTATGATTCGTATTCAACTTTATGACTCGTAGAGGAGATTTTGTAGTAAATTTCAGTAACGTAAGCTTCAGGACCCTTTAGCTTATGAGAGGAGTTTACGACTCGTAGAAGAGGATTTCGCGACAAATTTCAGTGAAATCTGATTTCAGATCCCCCCCTGTTCATAAAAGGTCATTTACGACTCGTAAAATAATTTATGACTCATAGAATAATTTACGACTCGTAGAAGAGGTCCCGTCACAATTTTTAGTAACTCAAATTTTTGGACTTCTAGTTTACGATAGGCTGTCTACGACTCATAGAGTGCTCTACAACTTGTAGACAGGGTCTCATAGGCCCCAACAATAGTTTTAACGAGGGATATTTTTGTCCATTTCAATCCCCATTCCATTAAACCCTTGGTTGTTTTAGGCTTGAATAAAGCCTTAAGACCAAACCCTGAACTGTTATTCACCATTCTTCATATTTGAGAGTTCTTGAGAGCATTGGAGGAGAAGGAGGAGTTAGAGTTTCAAATTCTAATGCAAGGATCAGTTGAGGTCGATTGTTGCTCCAGGTATGTAAGGCTTACAAAAGTGTGAAATTCCTTTCTTCACATGCCCCTTTCATTATCTTGAGTCAAGATTTGGAAAAGAGATAAGATTTGAGAAATTCTACTACCCTAACTTTAGATCTTTTCTTTCATCATGAGATCTGATTATACTACATGAGATAATTTCTACATTGCATGAGTATTGATATGGATTTACACATGTATTTCATACTTCATAGCATGAACCCTAAATCACATGATTTTATGAGATTCTATGCAAATCATTGAATATTTGAGTTGATGTAAATTAAGCATTTAGAGTTGAGTAATTTGTGTCTGATTGAGTATGAGAAACATATTGCATTGAGTCATATATATTACTATATATGAGCATTTTGCTTGCACTATGTGATGACTTAATTGAGGGAGTCCAAATGACCATATGAGTTTGAGTTGAGTTTGATTGTTTGCATTGATTGATTGAGCTAATGAGAAACAGGGTTGAGCTGAGTATTGAGATTTAAGTTGATAGAAAAAGCATTGAGGTTTGAGTTGATTGATTGGGCAATGAGGATTGAGTTGATTGATGAGTTAAGCATGTTTTAGTCTTGGGAAGAGTATCGAGCACCCAGCGGGGAGCTAGTACACATCTACTTTAACCCACAGAACTACGTTGCCAGCATAGGATAGTTGTCACAGCTCGTTCTGGCTACTCTTGTCTCATAAGTGGACATTTATTATGGACCCAAGAGAGAGTTGACCATCCTTTTTCGTGGCAAGTTAAGGGCGGGCATGGCAGCAACGTCGAATTCATTGTATATCACCAAACTAAAGGTGGTGGAATTGGATATAAATTAAGAAAACCCAAGCAACATTCACTGAGCATGCCATTTTCAAATCGAGTTTATTACTACTAAGTCTATTTTACAAGCATGAACTACTTTAAACTTGCATATACTAAGTTGAGCATGAATTATTGAGTCGAGATGAGTGAGTTGAGATTTACTTTCTTGAGCTATTTTACATACTAGTATATACCATGTATTGACATCCATTTAGGCCTGCATCATTTTATGATGCAGATACAGGTGATAGGGGACTTCAGCCCGCGCATCGTTGAAGCCTAGCTCAGTACACTCCAGAGTTGGTGAGCTCTCTTTGCATCCCGAGGGATCCCCTTTTGTTACCTTCTTATTTTCATTAAGGAGTTACTTCCTTGATTGAGGTGCCTATGGCCTGTCATGGCACCATCTAGACTTGTTGAGTGGAGGCTTCATAGACACTGAGTAGAGGATTTGTTGAGTATTCTGAATTCCAACTTATTTTGTTTATAAACTATGATTCAGTAGGGTTGAATTTTATTTATATTATGCCTTCTATTTGTGATATTCTTTCGCTGTTGAGTACGATGTGACGATGAGGCCAAGTGGTTCTCTCAGGGGCTAGCAATAGTCTCTGAGTGCCGGCCACGCCAAGCGTACCCTCTCGGGGGGTGAAAATTCTGTATCTACAAGATAGCTTTGTAATAAAATTATGTTTTTGAGACACTTTGCATTGACATAACTTTCAGTCAGAAAAAAGATGCTAGAGGTGGCTAAGTCCCAAAAGATTGAAAAGTATTTTGAGTAAGTTTACTCTTAAAGTTATGAGCATTATTATAAAAGTTATTTTGGAAGTAGTATTGAGAACTGATATGAGTGAGAGTAATAATAAGTTGAACTCGTAAACTATGTAGCCGGCATAGGATATGATTGTACCAAGAGAACATGCAACTCCTCACTTGACACTTAGATGACCCAATTTTTGGATGGATCCACTCCCCTAGTTTTGTCCCTTATCCTGGCAAAGTATAGGATGGCTCTGGCAGTGTGGGCAAGACGTTGTATCATCACGACACTCATAGTGATGGTTGTCGGTTAGAGAAACTCTCCAATCTAAAGTAAACTAATTCTTGCACATAAAGTTCCAGCATATGTTTTTACTTTCAGTATACACTTTATCTATATTTTGTTATCCTATTTTGAGATATGTTTTAGCTAATTCTGAGTATAATGCCTTATCCCTAGTCCCCTGTTTTGGCTATTTTATATGCTTGTACATTCCATGTACTGACGTCCTTTGGACCTGTATCGTTTTATGATGTAGATGCAGGTGACAAAGTCCCGCAACAGATGCTCTGCCAAGGACCAGTATTCTATTTAGCTATTGGTAGGGCCTTCTACCAGTCAGAGAGTTTGGAGTCTTTATCTCTGTTTCAATATTAATTTTCAGTTATGGTTACCGTGGGCCTGTCACGGTAGTTGTTTCAGATTTTCTTAGTTAGAGGTTTCATAACTGTATGATAGGAGTTCTAGTTCTTATTTCCAGTTGTTGTTGGGATATTTCCTTTGTTTAGTTGCTCAGACTATTGCATTCTCTTTTGCATATTATATCTAAGCCTATCATTTATTATTTTATGTCTTCAGCTGAGTAAAGAAGCCAGGCCAAGTGGTTCGATTAGGACTAGAAATGATTCTGGGTGCCGACCACGTCCAGAGTGTAAACTCAGTGTGTGACATGCTGAAATTTTGATAACTCGAGCAAAATAGAGATCGGCAATTCGAAGGAGATATCTAATTCAGATTTGGATGACAATGAAGAGGATTCCCTGCCTCTTGTTCTTGCAACTGTAGATACAAATGTATGAGGAGGCAAGCCACTGCAGATCACAAAAACAGTTTTTGAAGTTATAGAAAACAAGATGCAAAACCTATTGGTATTTATACTCATAAAGCTAGGCAACATTTTTTTTACTATGGAGTGGTAGAGTCACTCTAAAGAAAGTGACCCCTTGATTTTGGATGGAACCTGGTTGATGCACAAGCATAAATTCATATTTTCCATTTGATCCCGATGAGCCTGTTTCAATAGCTTGGATATTCATTTGGATATATCGCATGACGTATCTAATGCACTCTATGCTAGTGTATTTGTTCTTGATGTTACTACAAAAGGCGGCAAGTTGTTTAGTGGAATGTCCAGTAGCAAAATGTGTGTACAAATGATCAACCTCGGCAGCCACGACCACTTCCAAAATCACTTTTCTCAGCTTTAATAATGAATTCCTGGCCGAAGTTGAGTAATCTATTGAAATAGCAAAAGAAATTCAACTTAGAAGGGCTTTTCATAATTGGTGGGGTTGATTCCAAGACAAATTCTCATGTTGTCACTACAAACTTCAGTAGTAAATGAAGCTGGAAGCAGCTGCAGTTGTTGCCATGTTACAGGAGTGAGAAGTGTTAAAATTAAGAAGTGAAAATAAAGTGAAGCTTCAAGCTGTGCACCCTAATGGTTACACATTTTATGGTGTCATTGAGATGGTAGAGTTGGCTGCACCTTATAGATTACGTCAATGAAAAGATTTGTAAAGAAGCTTCTAAAATTGTTCATCAATACTTCAAGGTAGATAAATTTAGTTTTGATGGGTCTGATCATGTTAAGGAGTATTCCCTGTATCATATTTCAAGTGATTCTGGAGCTTCTTTTGATCATAGTAGTACTCTTAATGATAGTCTTTGCATTTCAGTATTGATACTTATACCTACATTTTGGCCTATTATGTGAGTATGCCATTCATGCTAACAAAGAATAAACAGATCATTTTAGCTATATCCATGAGGAGTTGTTAGTAAATATTATAAGAGTTCCTCATGTGGATACCAATAATTCTTTTAAAGTTCAAAACTATGATATATGGATGTTCGAGTGATAACATGAGGTGGTTTACTCTTTTGGACACATCTCAAGTTATTACACACCTTTGTTATTGTTAGAACAGGAATAAGAGCAAGAATAATATCTATAATCCTACTTAGAATAGAAATAAACACATGAACAAGAATTCTATATAGAATCCTACTTGAAAAGGGATTGTATTATAGTGTGCTAGTTGGAAAAGGAGTCTTATGTTATATTCATAAATAAGGTCTCAATGTAATAATGTAGAGACATAATCCAACAATATTTTTTTCTATATTTCTCACATGGTATCAAAGCTTGCATGATTTTGATAGAAAATCAAAAGCTTTCGTTGTCGGAGGACGGATGTGACCCATATATGCCACCCATTTGTAATGACCCTCTAGATCATTTCTTCTTTTCTGAGTATATTGCATTGGTTAGGACTGATTTATAGTGACCCAAGTCATTAGTGACTTGTTGGCACTGATAGTTCGGTCACTTGATGGCTCATTCGAAAGATGTGCAGTTTTTCGTACTATAGGCTGGTTTTTTTTTAAAGTTAAAAATGAATTTAGCGGTAAAGACTGGGTAGATGACCTCGGAATGAAATTCTAATAGTTCTAGCAACTCCAAAATAGCCAAATTAGGCTAGAAGCATGTTCGGTTAATATATCAGGATTTTCGATGTTAGTTTATACCGTATTTTACAATTTAACCTTTAGAATAGGTCAATAGTTTACTTTAGTCAACATTCTTGTTAAATGTATGCAAATAGAAATTTTGACAGGGCAGTTAGCTTCAAAACATCGAGTTTAGTTTAGGACGACCTTTCATCCGATTCCCGGGCTTCTGGGTACGTTTTGGGCCCCTCGGTAGAAGTTAAGTAATTTTAAAGTAAAGAAGTAGGACCCTCATTTAATTAAAATGACCTTATGTAGAAATTCTAACTGCACCATTAGATCCAGAATGTCAAATTTGGTACAGTCACATAGTTTGGTTGTGTCTTTTGAATTTCGAATGAGTTTCGGACCCTCACTGGAAAAATTTAACTGGGAAGATTTAAAATTTGTAGCAGTAGGCTCTGGTGCGGTCTCTATATCGACAACAAACTTTGTGGGGGTGGGTTGCTATAGTGACCCCGATGTCGCTATAATGACATCCAGATGGGGTTTAAATGCGGGCTATTTTTCAGAATTAAGTTAAAAATAAAGTCAAAGTTTCTTCAGCCATAACTCCCTCATATTTTATTCGTTTTAATTGATTCAACGAGCTAGATTGTGTATTTTCCCGAGGAGAATATTATGGGATCACTAGAAATTACTTTTGATGCGTTGATTGAGGTAATTTTTGCTATTTTTGTTGTTGTATCATAGTTTCAATTTCAGAAACTTCAAGAATTGTTTCTTATTCATTTTGAGTCGGATTTTGGTGATTTTTCGGTCTATCTTGTGCACTTTTTCGAGACCTACCCTGATTGAGTTGCATTTGAGATGGAACTATACCAAAACTGTTGTTACTCATGTTTTTTGTCTGAAAAGAAATGTCATCTCGTAATAACCCTGTTTTGGCTACTTGGTGACATTCGAAGCTTGTCTGGACAAGGGAATTGTGAAGAAAATTTGGAAGCACATAATCAACGTATAGGTGGTTGTGGTCTTCCCTTTCTTACTATGTGAATTCTATTTGGGATTGACTGCTTGGGAAGCAGGGAAAGGAGGGGTTCAAGTCTCCACATGTTGAGTATGGTTACTTTTGCTACTATCTATGATTGTTTTAGTATCTGTTGGCATATGTGGGCACATGTGGCTAGTCTGTTGATATACTATTGAATTGTTGATTTATCATGTTAAATTTTTACATTTTATTTATTTGTGGGTTCCTATTCATAAGATTCAAAAATTATTTTGCCATGTCATTTTTTTTTTTGATAATTAATTTAGTTGAATGGTTTTATTGATACAAAGGCCCAATTGAGTGGTTTTATTGATACAAAACAAAGTTCAATGACTATATTAGATAACCTCTCAAAATAGAGTGAACCTTTTTAGATATAAACTCTATATTAAAACTACAACTTACAAAAATTTTATGTGTAAATATAGATAGTTTATTCATTTTTACAATTCTTTACCATCTTTTCGATTTTAAAACTAGATAGTCTATTTTTAATAAATTAAAAATTCATGTTTTATGAGTGATCAATTTATTAAGATCACAGTTATTTATCATCAAATTGTTCTGGTGAGAAATACTAAACATAGCGACAAAATATTTTTTCTCCTATCTAGTTAGAAGCCATAACAAAATAATCTATTTTGACCATCGTATCAAATAGAAATTTTCCTAATAATTCAAAGGATATAATTGAGAAGAAACTTTTTGTAGATTTTTAAACCAAGCACAAGATTAGATGGGAAATAATGAATCAAACACTTGATAAAAAATTAATTCCTGCATTACTAATCCCTGTGTTACTAATCCTTGTATAACTAATCCCTATATTATTCATCTTTGTACAAAATGATCCCTTAGTGTTGGAGACAGATCCAAAGACCAAGTTAAGGAGCTATATGTATAAATTGTTAATTTAGACTATACAAACTTAAAACAATTGAAATCTTGAATATATAATCTTCAAATTACGATGAACACCGTCCATGCCTAGTGTATTCTATCTCTAGTCTAGAATCATGCCTTAGCCTTTAATATGTAACTTGGCCCAAAGAAGAAGAATAATCTTTAAATTCACACAAAAATTAGAAGGAAAATTTACGGAAGTACATATATTATGTTTCACTATTTTCAAGTATTCCCTACTATTTTTACAAACTAGTTTAGAGTACATGCGATGCAACTGTGTGTCACGGCAATATAAAATATTACATATAAAAATAATAAATAATATATTATAATATTGTAACACCCGTGTAAAGACCAAAATACCCCTAGAATTGACTTTACACATAACATGTCTTCCCTTGCTTCGTTTGCAAATCTAAGATCGGATTTGCGATCAGTGCGAAAAATTGAGTCAAAAAATGGTCTTGACTCAATAAAAACTCGAAAAAACGTGAATTATTGTTTTTCAAGAAAGCTCAAAATAGTAGGGTTTCCGCGCCCCGTCCACAATGCGGAGTGGATACGGAACCACACTTTGTCGTTTCTCTGAATTTCGACGAAAAGTGAGAATTTACGAAAAAGTGAGAAATAACACGCACTAGTGTATTTCTGAAGCAGTTTTATTTTTTTAATGGGGAGGGGCAATTCTGACCTTTCCCACACCCCATATCCTAAACTAGTCAGTTTTAAGTCATATTTAGTCCCTAAAACGTGATTTTCTTCACTCATTCTCTAAAAACAAGAAAACTCTTTCAAGAACTTACGCTCAAGAATTCAAGAAAACGATAGTAGGGCTTAGGGATTTCTCCAACTCTCCAAGAAATTCCTTCCAAGGTATGTAAGGCCATCTTAAACTTATTATTTTGAGTATATTTTTAGAAATATAAGTTGGTTCACTCATGAACTTTCAAGAACTAGTGAGATTAAGTTCCCATAACTTTTGTAAAAGCATGTTAATTTCCATGGTATACATAGAGTCTTGATGAACACTGAAATTCTAGATTTTTATGTTATGTGATTAAAGCATTGTTATCAAGTTATATTCATTTATGAATAAGATATATGATTGTTGAATTTCCGTGAAAATCTTGATAATACTTCAAGAAAAGAAAAGATTAGTTGAGTACCTTTAAAGCTAAGTTCAAGAAGTGCATTTTAGAGATTTATTTTCACATATTAGCCAAGAATTTAGCATGTTTGAGTCATTGAGGTGATTCTAGTTTTCAGTTAAATTAAAGAAATTATATGAGAAAGCTATGTAGTAAGCTGGGCTAAGTCCCCAAGAAAGTCAGATTTCAAGAAATTTTAATCATTTAAGTATGAGCTGCATAAAGTATATTGGGAGTAGTATTGAGAACCGACATGAGTGAGAATAGAATAAATTACTCAAACGCATAAACTATATAGCCAACATAGGATAGCATTGTACTATAGTACCTTCCTCATTAGCCACTGAGATGACCCAGCTTTGGGATGGATCCACTCCCCTAGTTATTCGTCCCCTGCTTTGGCGAAGTACGGGACGACTTTGGCAGCATGGGCAAGACGTTATATCACCACGAAGCTCATAGTGGTGGTTGTCAGTTAGAGAAACTGCCCAAGCCAAGAACTAAACTTTACTTATCAGTTTTTAGCATGTTATTTTCAGTATACAAGCCTTATGATTATTGCTACTTCACTTATGTATTATGATTATGTCTTTTGAGATACATTATGATATCCCTATTAAATATTTTGGTCATCTTACATATCGTACATTCCACGTACTGACGTCCTTAAGACGTGTATCATTTTATAATGCAGTTGCAAGTGAAAGAGTTCCTTAGCGGCCGCTTCGTTTAGAACCTGACAGCTACCAGTTATTGATGAGGCCTCTTCTCAGTCCGAGGATCCTATGTCCATGCTATTTCATTCAGTATTTACTTTCAGTTCTGTCTACTTAGGGCTTGTCTCAGTAGTCCTTTCAGACAGTTTTAGTAGAGGTTCCATAGATCATGTATTAGTATTTCAGTTTCTAGTTCGTTCAGATATTGCTTAAAAGTTTTGTATTCAGCTTATGCAGACAGTTTTGGATAATCTTATTGCTTTTATGGCTTTTTTCCACTATTATGAGTCTTCCACTGAGTAAGTAGCCAGGCCAAGTGGTTCACTTGGGGACCAAAAATGGTTTTTGAGTGCCGACCACATCCAGGGTATAGGCTCGGGGCGTGACAAATGGATGCAATAGTATATTTATTTAAATAATATTATAATATATGCAATAATATATTTATTTAAATAAAAATATATTTTTCTAATTTTAGTATACAT
>JAABOM020059218.1:0-13068 GCA_011800125.2 Solanum clarkiae
GAAGAAGAAGGAGCGAGTGAGGAAGATGGAGTGACGATGGCACTACGGTGACGGGGCCAGTGACGGGAGGGACGACGGCGGTGAAGAAAATGGGTGCGGCGGCGTGGCTGAGGGATGTAGGGTTTTTGATTTGGGGAAATCAAGGGGAAAGGGGTCGGGGATGAGGAATAAAAGGGGCGCGTGCATTGCACGCGCCCGATTTTTTTTAAATTTTTTTTTTTCAAAATAATTGTTTAAAAATGTTAAAAATAAAATAAAGACCCCGTGAATAAATTGACACCATGGAGGGTAAAAATTGGGTGTCAACAACAGTCTGAGGTGGAGTAAAAAATTTAAATTGCAACATTCAAATTTTTTGTAAAATAAATTTATTTTGGCCAATCACAAATATTTTTTTATTTTTTTACTTTTAATTAAGTTTAATGAGGTGGAGTAAAAATTTTAAATGTGCAACATTTGAATTTTTTATAAAATAAATTTATTTTGGCCAATCACAATTATTTTTTTACTTTTAATTAAGTTTAATAATATAGAGTAAAAAATTTAAAATTTGTAAAATCTGAATTTTTTTTAAAATAAATTTATTTTGGCCAATCACAAATGTTTTCTTAAAATTATAAATAGGTGAAATAGTGTTAATGACATGATATTTTCTTTTTTAAAAAACTATAAATAGGTGGAATAAGTTTAATGATATTATAACGTGACTGGATGAAAAAAACACGTCATAGCGGGTGTGTCTCACGCACTTGGGCTGCTGCACAGCTGTGCCTAATTGATAAAAAATGGACAGATTGGAGTGCCTGTTTGTGCATTTAGAAAGTTTGAGTTGCAATTTAAAATTTTGCTCCAAGTTAAGGGGCCAATTTATGTACTTTGCCTTTAAACAATCCTAAATTTTATATATGAGCTCTTCAACATGTTTTGGGTATTTTAATATATTATTCACTTTAAATGATTCACGTTTTTGACATGATTAATTTTAAAATCTGAGCTTTGAAACTCTTCGATGATGGATTTCAATAGACGTCAACCCAAATATTCTTCTAAATAACTCAAAATTTTAGAGATGAGCTCCTTGAAATATCTCGTTCAAGTTGACATAGTATTTACTCAAAATAATTCACATTTATTCACTGAAGTAGCCTTTTGTCGTCCTACCAAATGAATGAAGTCATTGTCAAGCTGTTCGCCCTTGAAACTACTTTCGAACCATATATCACATGGATTTCCAAGGAAGATGAGTTGACATCAGAAGTATGAAAGAACTGAAGTGATTATTAAAGAATGGGTTCTGCACATGCAAAAGGCATGAAACAACACAAAGAGAAAGATAGAATATCTTTCTTAGCTAGCCTTAGCGTGCAATATACAATAGGAAAAAATTTGGAATTTGAGGTTCAAAAGTTTTGCAAAGATTTCAGACTTAGATCTGGAAGATTATGTGCTGGAAAAAAAGGAGAAGACCACATAGATACTTGTACATATAAAATCTAAAGAAAATGCCAATGCAGCAAGCATGGCAGTGACCAAGAGCTCACTCCCTTTAACTTGGGTGTGTGGAGGTGAGCAGGGGGATAAGAGGACACCACAGATAGGACCGGCGTGATCGGGACCCCGGCGGCTTGGACAGGTTGCATGCAGCGTGAGATCATATGTCATGCAAGATGGACTCAGGCAACACTACTAGAACATCTTTACTGAACTCCTCCATGATAGACGGCATGCCATCCCAAGTACGTTGGGTTTTTGAGCACAATAGCGACCTTACCAACCAAGCAGTAAACCACATGGCAGGTTTTTCGACTTTTCCGGGCATTCCACATGGGCTTTGCTGCTCTTTTTTTAAGGGAGTTTTCATAAATAGTCTAGGCTTGAAACTTAATATCGTCAAATAGCTATATTTTACATAATTACATGGAGCTTTGTGACTGAAGGGGAGGAGAGAGGTCGAGCGCGATCGAGAGAGGGAGGACAGAGGCAAATTGTGTATATATGTTTGTCAAATCGTATATGTATATCTATCAAATAATTGTATGTGTATATCTATCAAATAATTATATATATGTAACTAATATACATAATGTATTTGTATATTTGAAAAGCGAGATTAGGAGAGGGAGGAGGGAGGTGAGCGAGATCGGGAGAGGCAAGAGAGAGAGGATAGAGAGTGGAGAGAGACGAATTGGATATGTATATCTGACTAATTGACTATATATATCTGTCAAAATAATTGTATATATGCAGCTGGTATATATGTGTAATTGTATATTTGACAAGAAATTGCAGAGAGAGGAGAGAAGTGAGAGAAAGAAAGAGAGGAGAGAGAAAATAGCAACAAAACCCAAACTATCGCTATAAATTGTAATTTTTTCAAACTATAGTTATATCATGTAAATGCATATCATATGTTTTCCTAGTTACATTATTTCTTTTTTTTTTCAACGTTCAAAGACAACTTGAGAATAGAAAAAATCCACCTCGTTATACTCATTTACGTCTATCTTCTGTATATAACTCGTGTTTAATTAATGTATACTCAATATATAATGTATACACGCTAATTATACTTAAATAAATATATATTATATACTTCTTAGGCAATGTATATATTATATTATATTATTTTATTGTTTGTACAATATATGTACACAATATATATTATATACATTTTTATCAATAGACTTTGCATATTCACTTTTTGTACAGTACGTATACAATACACATGAAAGATAGGTCATAGGTGACACAGAGATGGAGAGAGGTGAGAGAGAGAATTATGTGTATAATTTTTCATTATTTTGAGCCTAAAGTGTAATTAGAAGCATATAAATTAAAGTTGGGCGATTTAGATTTTCAATGGTCACAACACGACTTTTTCCCAACTATTACTATAAACTACTAGACAAATAGACAATTTTGAGAGTATGGGTTCTTCAATCATTTTAAATGAAGGCGACTTTTTGCTTATCCAAAAAAATTTGATCTGACTGTACAAGTCAAGAAATTTGAACTACTACTGAATAAAAAGATTCGAGTGATAGATTGTGTTAGGTGCAGAAAGAGAAATACTACTTCACCTGCCAAGTTATGAGAGTTGAGTCATTAGCATTCTCATTCGTCCACTACGTGCTAAAAGAATTATGAAAAGGAAGGATGAACCCAAAATTTCAAAAAAAGTTTTATGATCGATCTATAACCTAATTTTTATATAGCATGAACAATGATTATTTTGGAAGAACTTTCGTTCCTAAAAGTACTTTCACAGATTTTAACTAGAACTAAATAAATCTATATCGAGGAATTGAAGGCCAATAACAAAAATATATCCAGCGTAATGTCACTAAGTGGGGTCTTAGAAGGATAGAGTTTACATAGACCTTACTACTATCTTGTGGAGGTAAGGAGATTGTTTTCGAAAAACCCTCGACTCAAGTGCATCAATCCAAGTAGTAGAATAAAAAAACATAGCAATGCAAGCACAATGGACTAGAATGATATATGCAGTCACACTACTCATCGCGATCACGGGACCTAGTCCATGCAGTCGCAATGGTAAAAAATTGACCGAGCCACCAGTCCTTACTCGCGATCTTGTGAGTCACTCCTGTGATCACAAAGACCAAGAAAAATGGCATACACAATTTGACGCTGAGTCTGTTTCGATGAAGACAAATTTTATTCACCTTCATGAAAGCAGCTCAAAGCACCCAAATACAAAAAAACTAAGGTGAACTAGCAAAGGTAGCACCAGTGTAATATCCCAAAAGTTGAAAGTGAGAATAAGGAGAAAACATAACAGAAACTGACCTAGTGTAGGTTACAAGAGACCTAATTATCGGTCGTTGATCAATTTACAGGTTGTAGTTGGTGGTCATCGTAGATGAGACCTGGAAGTTAAAAAAATTGAAATTTAAGATGAGATCTACAAGCTCATTCTAAGGGTTGTATTTCATTCTACAGGTAGTAGATGACCCTCGTAGATGAGATATTGAGACTTAAAACATTATCCTTAGCCAGGAGAGTAGTGTTTACGGATCGTGAAATAGTTGATGGGTCGTGGAAGGGGTCTCGTAGTTGAGGTCTTGATGAGTGAAGTTTTAGTGCTTTGGGTTTAAAAAATAAGTTTATGGGTCGTATACTGAATCAAAGATCGTGGATTGAATTATGGATCGTGGTTCTGGATTTTGTGTTTTTTGATTCAGAGGTCCATACTTGCAGTACTTTTATTATGAGGGTGTAATGACCCTCCAAGTCATTTTTGTGTTTCGATCTTCCTTTCAATTGTTCAAACTTCCCATAGTGACCTGATAAGCTCGTTTCATGCTTATTTTGGGACTCATATTTTAAGCATTTTTGTTAAAAATAATTAAATAATTCAAGGCATATTAATTCTTTTATTTAAAAATATTTTTAAAATCATGATTTGTATAAACAAGGTCTGCGCAGAGGATAATACAAGAATTAAAGCAAAAGGAAGTCAAAATGAAGAAAAAAGGAGTGCTGGTAAATCATGTCATGAAGCTCGGGTAAAAAAATTAGAAGCTGATGAAGAAGAAAATTGCTCAAAACGAAAAAAATCATCAAAAAGGCAAAAAGAAAATCTCAAAAAGTGAAGAAAATCTGGAAAAGTGAAAAAGTCAACGAAGGACTACTGGCCTTCACTGAAGGACGCCCGTCCTTCGCGGAAAGATGCCTGTCCTCCGTGCCTATATACAGGCAGTCTTGGATCCCTTTGGACCACATCGAAAATTTCAAATTTTTCCTTTGTTTTCTTGTTCTTTAAATAATCTTCCTGGGTTGTATTGAATTTAAGCTTTTGAGAGTTGAATTTGTGGATCGTACGAGTTCACGCAGTGTAATATTTTGCTTACTATTGTAAGTTTTCGTGGTTATTCTATTTTATAATAATTTTATTATCATGTCTAAGTATTATTTTATTATATGTTCAAGTATAATTGTTATCATGTCTACTTAATTTATTTAGGATTATGAATTGATGTAGGGTCGTAAATATGTAGGATAATATTATTATTTCAATCTATTTAATATTTATTTTATACTGGTTGCTTTCAATTGTAGAACAAATAAATCAATGAATTTGGCCAATATGATAATTAATTATTGGAAGACTACAATTGGATAATATAAATGATAGTTTTATCCAACTACATTGATGCATGCTATTAAACCTAGGGATAGGATTTATTTAGTAAATCAATCTTGACCGGATGATTAGTAGTTTAATAAAATAGATTGATTAAATAGACTGGGTAGTAAAATTATTCTGAAATTATTTACGACCTGAGGTTACTTCATAATCTTTATTTTGATAATTATTGTAATATTTGTTCAAAATATCCAATACATATTCGAATTTAGGGGACTTCCGATACCAATTAGTAAACTTTGCCTAACTAGGTTTAATAGAATATTTCTCTTGAGTCAATCCTTCAGAATATGCAAAAAAGAGGAAGGGACCATAGGCAACCAATAGTCAGCAAGGCCATTGGCATAATGATCCTCCAAGAAATAATTTTCAATGCAATAATGATTTCAAACAAGGAGGATAGAATAATCACGGAGGATGGAATAATTAGCAGGGGACAAATTTTAACTCGGAGGGAGGGGGAATAACCAAGTTTATGTTCCCCCAAATCAAAGGCAAATGGAAGACCCAACTGCTGAATTGAAAAGAATGATGGAAGAGAGGGATCAAAAAAATGATCAAAAAATTTAGAGATTGGAGGTAGCCTTGGAACGAAGTCAAAAAACTAATGAAGAGCTTCTTCGGAAAATGATGAAACAATTGTCGATTCGTCAACCGGGAACTCTACCCGCCAAACCTGAACCTAATCCTCGTGAATACATCAGTGCCATTACACTGAAGAGTGGGAAAAAAGGTTCAAGGCCTGGAGCAGAGTATGAAACCAACCCTGGAGACATGTAAGATTGAGCCAGGTGCAAAAGGAGAAGAGGAAAGGAAAGAAGAGAAAAAGGAGAAAGAATCATCCTCGGGCCAACAACCTGGTAAAAATCCTATCACGGAGAAAGTAACCATTTCTTTTCCTTCGAGGGGGAAGAAAAATGATGATGCAAAGGTCTTCCAAAAATTTCTAGAAATCAGGGGCTAAGTGGAAGTTAAATTATCCCTCATAGATATTTTGACAAAAATGCAAAAATATAATAAATTCCTTAAAGAGTTAGTTACTCATAAGAGGGATTGGGAGAATGTTCTACTTGTTACTTTAAATGCAAACTGTTCTGCATTTATGCTCCAACAATTGTCTAAAAAATACCAAGATCCAGGGAGGTTCACTATTTCCTGTTCTATTGATGACATTCACTTCAAGCACGCATTGGCAGATTTGGGTGCAAACATTAATTTACTGCCAACATAGAGCGGTTAAGAATTGTGAAACAAAAATCAACCTGAATATGTATTCAATTAGCAGATAGTTCTATTCGATATACTTGGGGCATAATTGAAGATATACACGTGAAGGTTAACAAATTTACATTTCCTGTGGACTTCGTAATCCTGGACATGAAGGAAGATTCAGAAATGTCCCTAATTTTAGGGCGACCATTTCTAGCAACTGCTAGGGTATTGATTAATATTCATAATGGTGAAATGATATTTAAGTTCGGAGAGAAATAATGCACCTTCAAGATCAGCGATATAATGGATAAGTCTCCAGACTCCACAAAACTTTGTCATTCGATAAAGATCATATGCGACAAAGGGTCTGTTGAGACACTTTTTGGACTGGATACAATTTTGAGGGCAAATGGAGATAAGTATGAGGAAGTTTTGGAGAAAGAAATTGAAAATGCAAAGCCCGAGGGATCAGATTCTTTAGAATTGAAGCCACTTCCTAACCATCTTGAATATGCATTTTTGGATGAAAAGAGGCAATGCCGTGTTGCATTAGATTTGACTATGGAATAGAAAAGCAAACTATTGTCAGTTCTTGGGAGACATAAACAAGCATTTGCTTGGAAATTGGAGGATATTCAAGGAATAATTCTAGATTTCTGTACCCATAAAATCACAACGGAGATTAAATCCAAGGTTGAGGGAAGTAGTGTAAAAGGAGGTGATTCGATTGTTAGACGTGGGTATCATCTATCCAATATCTAGCAGTCAACGGGTATCTCCTATTCATGTTGTCCCAAAGAAAGGAGGGATGAATATGGTGAAAAATGAGAAGGGAGAACTTGTGCCTAGTCGCACGGTGACCAAGTGCAGAATGGTAATAGATTATCAAAAGTTGAATGATGCTACCCGG
The DNA here is from genome assembly GCA_011800125.2 of Solanum clarkiae. Lineage (NCBI taxonomy): Eukaryota > Viridiplantae > Streptophyta > Magnoliopsida > Solanales > Solanaceae > Solanum > Solanum clarkiae. The sequence continues at coordinate 7,293 of JAABOM020059218.1, forward strand.
AAGAATCATTTTCCACTTCCCTTCATTGAACAATTGATTGAAAAATTGTTGGGGTATGCTTACTACTGTTTTCTCAATGGTATGAATAGATATTTTCAGATCCATGTTAACCTCGAGGATTAGGAAAATACCACTTTTACATGTTCATTTGGAACATTTTCCTTTCGGCGAATGTCATTTGGGTTGTGTAATGCCCCCGCCACCTTCATGAGATGCATAATAGCTATATTTGAGAAATTTATTGGGGATTTCATGGAGGTCTTCATGGATGACTTTTCTATTACGAGAGAGTCATTTGAAGAATATCTCAGTAATTTGAAAAAAGTGTTAGAGCGGTGCGAGGAGACTCAGCTGGCGTTAAGTTGGGAAAAATGCCACTTTTTGGTCAAAGAGGGAATTTTGTTAGGGCATAAAGTTTCCAAAAAAGGTGTCAAAATGGATAAAGCTAAGATTGAGGCAATCAAAAGACTCCCTCCACCAACTTTCATAAAATCCATTCGAAGCTTTCTGGGCCACGCTGGATTTTATCGGAGGTTTATAAGGGATTTCTCAAAAATTGTGAAACCTTTGACACGTCTTTTGAAAAAAGGGATAGAGTTTAACTTTGATAAAGAATGCATGGATACTTTCAACACTTTGAAGGAGAAGTTAATTACTACACCGGTTCTCGTGGCTCCTGATTGGTCAAAACCTTTTGAAATTGTGTGTGATGCTAGCGATTTAGTAGTAGGGCAATATTGGGACAAAAAGAAGGAAAATGTTTTCACCCAATCTATTATGCTAGCAAGACATTGTCAGGACCACAATTGAATTACACGACCATAGAGAAGGAATTTCTCGCAATTATTTATGCCTTGGAAAAATTTAGGCCTTATATCATTTTATTGGAAGTAATTGTCAACACTGATCATTCGGCATTAAGATATTTACTTCAAAAAAATGATGCAAAGCCTAGATTATTGCAGTGGATTTTACTTTTGCAAGAATTTAATAGTCAAATAAGAGATCGGAGAGGTGCAGCCAACCAAGCAGCTGACCACCTCTCCCGACTGGAACGGGAGGTGGCTGAACAATTTGGGAGATGCAAGGTGGACGAAGAATTCCCTTTTGAGAAGGTTTTACAGGTTCAATGGAAAAGGCCTTAGTATGCTGATATCACTAACTTTCTCAGTGGCAGTATTGAGCCTACTATGCTATCTTCCCATCTCAAAAAGAAACTCAAAAGGGAAGTTGTCCATTATTTTTGCGACGACCCGTACTTGTTTCGAGTTTGTGCAGATCAAGTGGTTATAAGATGTGTTGATGATGAGGAAGGATGGAAACTCCTGGAGTACTATCATGCTGGGCCAGCTAGAGGCCACTTTTCAGGTAGCAGGACTGCCAAAAAGGTATTACATTGTGGATTTTATTAGCCGACCATTTTTTGAAATGCCCACACATTTGTGTCCAAATGTGTGGCATGCCAGCAAATGGAAAACATTACCAAAAGTGATGAAATGCCACTACATTATATAATTCATTGTGAAGTATTTGATATTTGGGGTATTGACTTCATAGGTCCCTTTCCAGTTCACATGGTAATAAGTATATCTTGGTTGCAATCGACTATGTCTTGAAATGGGTCAAAGAAAAAAACATGTCCGAAAAATGACAGTCGCACAGTGGTGTGATTTTTGAAGAAGTTGTTTGTAAGGTTTGGAGTACCTCAGGTGCTTATAAGCGATTAGGGGACATATTTCCGGAGTGACCCATTGGCCAGAATTTAGAGAGATATGTCGTTAATCACAAGGGGGTGTTGCCTACCACCCTCAAAAGCAAGGCCAAGTATAAAATGCTAACAGATATATTAAGGGCATTCTGAAGAAAATAGTTGCCAAAACATGGAAGGATTGGAGTTTGAAGCTGGATGACGCATTATGGGCCTTCCGTACAACATACAAAACCCCTATAGGATCTACTCCTTTCCATTCGTTTATGGGAAGTCTTGCCATTTACACGTCGAGATTGAACATAAGGTATTATGGGCATTGCAAAAAGTATGCTAGATTTAGAAAGTGCTGGAAAGGAGAGATTCTATCAACTCAACGAGTTGGATGAATGGAGAATGTTAGCCTTTCTTAATAATCACCTGTACAAGGAGTGCATGAAGAAATATCATGATGCACATATCAAGAAATCCAAGGAGTTCAAAATGGGGGACCTAGTGCTCTTATACAATTCTTGATTGAAATTGTTTCCCAAGAAACTGAAACAAGATGGTCTGGTCCATTTGAAGTAATAAAGATTTATCCATTTGGGATTGTTGAACTCCAAGGAAAAGGTGACAAGTTTAAGGCTAATGGTCATAGATTGAAAAAGTTTAAGGGGGGGGGGAGTGCCCTAGGAAAGATCCTTAATGTACCTCTACGATTGGGAGCTTTTGAAATGAAACATTGTGGCATCAAGCTAGTGACGTTAAAGAAGTGCTGAATGGGAGGCAACCCATTAATATGATGTAATAAGGTGTTAATAATAAGGAGAAATAATTGATTTAGGAAGGAGTATTAGAAAAGGGAAATAGAGTATGTTGCTTATCATTGGCTATTTTTGCAGATGGCTCATTGACGATTCGGGTTCTTTGGAAACCTAGCCCACTACATATATTTAGGTTGACATATTCCTTTTAGTAGGGATGAGGCTCATAAGCGATTTTGAGAGTGGAGATATCAGAGAGAGGTGACGCCTCCTATGGTTCTTGATGTTGAGGCCTTAGAGTTATATGGACTATGGGAGAGCATTCATGCTCTACTAGCCGATTCTAGCTGGAGGAGATTACTACTTTTTGAGGGTCCCACGAATCCAGGATTGACGATTGAGTTTCTGTGCTCACCTCGGTTTTGGAATGACCAGCATCTAGCGCTGAAGGCAAGTTGCATTGGGCCCGACACTCGCATGGTTTTTACATTCAGAGGGGAGGAGCACATTATGTTGGTGAGGGACTTGGGTTATCACATTGGACTATATTCGGAGGCCTATACACGATATATAGCCTTTGATCAGCTTGCTAGGGAGTTGGATACCTTTTTTGATTATGATAGATTTTGGCACCCTCTCCACTGACACTCGAGGCTTTAGGTATAAGGAGTCCACACCCTCATACTGGTGAGAGCCGGGTTGCAGGGTCCTAAGCTATGTTCTGAGTATGTCTTACTTCGGACGCCCTCCGTGGGATAATCAAGTAAGCAAGGATGATATCTTCTTCTTCCGGAGTTTAGTGTAGCATATGGAGGTAAATCTAGCCATTTTTGTCGCACACTTCTTCACCTCCCTAGGGGTCGAAGAACAGACTCACCATCCAGGCTGGTCTACTAGTGACGCTGTTAGCCAGTCTCTTATACCAGTGCATCTGATTGTTGACATGTAGCCTTTGAATAATAGTAGGGTCTGCCTCATGCCGACGAACCTCCGAAATATGCATTTCTTTCGTCCAGTACCCGAGTCTGAGTCAGAGACAGAGGAGGAGATGCGTGATCATCCAACACCTAAGTAGCCACACCAAGAGCCGCCTCAGCCTCAGCTATGGGTACAGGTGGTACAAATAGGGCAACTAGTACCAGGATACGTGATTTTCTCAATTTGGACCCTCCAACCTTCACTGGGTCAGATCCCAATGAAGAACCCCAGGACTTTATTGACCAGATTCAGCGTACTTTGGATGTTATGCACGTGGGTGGTACAGAAGCTATGGAGTTAGCGATATATAGGCTGAAGGGTCTTGCTATATTGTGGTATGAAGCTTGGAAACAATCTAAGGGTATAGATGCACCTCCAACCACCTGGAAAGAGTTCAAAGAGGTATTTCTTGACCATTATTTACCATTGGAGATCCGAGAGGTCCGTGCAGATCCATTTCTGAATCTCCATCAAGGGAATATGAGTGTGAGGGAGTATAACCTTCAATTTAATTCCTTGGCAAGGTATGCTCCTAATGTATTTGCTACGATGTTATATAGAGTTCTTCGATATGTAGACAGGCTGGATACATATCTAGTCAGAGACTGCACTATTGCTTCCTTGACTAAACACATGGATATAGCAAGAATGCAGGCATTTGCACAGAAACTGGAAGATCAGAGGAAGAGGAGGAGGACATAAGAGTTGGAGAGGGGGCAGGCCACAAGAGCCAAATCTACAGGGCAGTTTACACCACCCCAAAGTGATCTCAGGCCTCCTTCTTCTAATAGACCGCCTGGGCCATCATCCTCCTACTCTACAGCCAGTGCTCCACCACAACTTCAAGGGTATAGGAGTAATCGGTCTGGTCAACGAGGTGAAGGGCAAGCTGCCCGGGCAATGGGTTATTCGACAGGCCAACCAATGATTTCTAGGCAGCCTTGTAAACAGTGTGTAAGGACTCATCCGGGGATATGTTACGTTAGGACAGATGTTTGCTATTTGTGTGGTGTGCTAGGGCACATGATAAGGGATTGCCTAAGGAGACGTATGGGTAGTATGACACAATCTACTAGGTCAGCTGTTGCATCATCATCATCAGCTACTCCAGCAGGTAAGGGTCAGCAAGCACCTATGGGTCGTGGTAGAGGTGTTAGAGGGACAACTAGCTCTAGCGGGGTCCAAAATCGCACTTATGCACTGGGGAGTCGGCAGAATTTGGAAGCTTCACCTGATGTGGTCACAGGTATATTGTCCATCTTTTGACATAATGTATATACATTAATTGACCCTGGTTCTACACTATCATGCATCACTTCACTAGTTGCTGGGAAGCTCAAGAGAACACCCAAGTTATTAAATAAACCATTTGAAGTGTCTACTCCAACTGGTGAATCTGTTATGGCTAGAAGGGTTTATTATGACCGTGTAGTAACTGTTTGTGACCGTGACACCTTGGTTGACCTTATTGAGCTAGAAATGGTGGAATTTGATGTTATAATAGGTATGGATTTGTTAGCTTCTTGTTATGCCACTGTGGATTGACGAACTAAGAAAGTGTACTTCCACTTTCCAAATGAGGCAGTTCTTGAATGGAAAGGCAATGTTGGGGCACCAAAAAGGAAGTTTATCTCTTACTTTAAGGCCAGAAAGATGATATCTAAGGGGTATATATGTCATTTAGTTAGAGGTATATATGTCATTTAGTTAGAGTAAGGGATATGGAGGCAGAATCACCAATTCTTCAGTCAGTTCCAGTAGCGAATGAATTTGTTGATGTGTTCCCTGAAGAACTCCCAGGCTTACCTCCTGAACGAGAAATAGATTTTGGTATTGAGTTACTTCTAGGCACTCAACCTATTTCTATTCCTCCATATAGAATGGCCCCAGCAGAATTGCGTGAATTAAAAGAGCAGTTAAAAGATTTACTGGATAAGGGTTTTATAAGACCTAGTATGTCCCCCTAGGGTGCACCAATGTTATTTGTACGCAAAAAGGATGGCACCTTGAGAATGTGTATCAACTATCGACAATTGAATAAAGTGACAATTAAGAATAAATATCCCATCCCCAGGATTGATGATTTATTCGATCAGTTATAGGGTGCCAAATGCTTTTTGAAAATTGATTTGAGGTCAGGTCATCACCAAGTGAGGGTGAAGGAGCAGGATATACCTAAGACAGCTTTCAGAACACGCTATGGTCACTTTGAATTTCTTGTTATGTCATATGGGCTGACGAATGCACCAACAGTTTTTATGGATCCAATGAACAGGGTATTCAAGCCATTCTTGGATGTGTTTGTGATAGTATTTATAGATGACATTTTAGTATATTCAAGATC
>JAABOM020059219.1:0-13067 GCA_011800125.2 Solanum clarkiae
CCCATCATGATAATATACATCATCTTTTAAAATATGGACATGGGAGCATGAAATCCATCTTATCAAGCAAAACCTTTATTTTGAATGTCATGAAATCCATCATAATATCAAACCTCAATAATATTTTGGCATGAAACATCATTTCTTATAAAACCCATATAGAGGACATGTTCACAATGCATAACAAGATCATCATAAACAAGAGTTCATAAGTACCCAAAAAATAATTCATAAATTCATAAATACCACATAATATTTTACTTCATGATAATGCATAAAAATAAATTATAATAGAATGCATGGTAGTAATACCATATTCAAAGTTCATGTATAACCGTAAAGATTCATAAACTTCATATAGTAGGAGAAGAGAAATGGTTGGACTTGTGGGAAGGAAGGTCCCCACAATCAAACCCACATACTTAAATCATGTGAACAATGTATAATAGAGATTATCCATAAAGTATTCAACCTTAAAATCATGAAATATAATAAAGAAAGAGAGATTGGCTTCATGGGTGGAAGAAATCGCATGAATAAAGCCCACATACCTAAACTTGAGTTTTTCTTGAAGAAACTTAAGGAAGACTTGAGGCTTTAGTTGGGTTCTTGAAATCAAAGATTGTTCTTGAGATTCTTGAATTTGAATGGAATATTGGTTGATGTTCTTGAGAGGATTTGTGTTTTTTTAGTTGAAAAAAATTAGCTAAAGAAGGGGATTTTCATGTTTAAATGGGCATTGGGTTATTACCCAAATGCCCTTGAGTGAAGCTGGAAAACTAAGGGAAAAATTTCAATAGTCTGCGCCCTAGTACGATGTGGACTAGAGACACAGGGCATTTTTGTACTCAACCATGCCCTATGCATGACACAGGGACAACGTGCAGGCACACTGCCTTGGCCCCCCGTTGTGAACATGAATTTTTGCTACGAGTTTTCTAAAATTCGGGGGCTACCCTTTTCCCACACAATTCCTCCCCCCCCTCCGAACAAGAATATGAAGTCGAATTTTTGAAATCATGGACGGATTTTGAGATATTTGAGAATTACACTATAAGGAATTCCAATGCACATGAGGGGTGTTACAGTATATCCCTCTTGGGAACATTCGTCCTCGAATGTCAAAGAAACATACGTAAGAGGAGTAATCAAGAAACTTTTAGCCCGAGTTGAATGCAATAAATGCACTTAAACATCATTCCCAAAAAGTTTCAAATATATACATAAAAAATCATCAAAACTTTTCACCATGAACATGTATGCATGCAAAAATAACATGAGGGATGAAACTTAAGACTTGAAACCATAGAAAGGACTTAGTTTGTCATCTTAGGCTTGAATAGGGTGAAAGAGGTACGAATATCACTTCTTTATGTTTGCTTCGACTTCCCAAGTGGCACTTTCGACCTGTTGATTCTTCCAAAGGACTTTGACGGATGTCACATCTTTGTTCCTTAACTTCCTTACTTGTCTATCTAATATTTCCACCGGGACCTCCTCATAGGTCAAGTTACCTTCTACAATGCCCACAACTTCTAAAGGTACTATAGTACTTGCGTCACTGACACACTTCCTCAACATGGATACATGAAAAACCGGATGAACCATACACACTTCCATAGGCAACTCTAATTCACAAACAACTTTGCCAATTCTCCTCGAAATTCTACAAGGCCCCACATACCTTGGGCTCAATTTTCCCTCCTTGCCAAACCAAACAACGCCCTTCATTAGTGAAAGCTTCAAATACTAATCATCCACACAAAACCCAAGATCTTTTCTCCTCACATCGTAGTAGGAAATTTACCTACTTTGATCTATTTTCAACCTTTTCCCTGTAATTCTTATTTCCTCTATGGCATCCATAACCAAACTCGGTCCAATCAAAGCCATCTTATCAACCTCACTAAAGATGGCTCCCTAAAATCTCCATACATCTTTGTAAAATTGGGAAGAATAGAATAGGATGAATCATATGTCTCTTTCAAGATCAAGTACCTCAATCCAATCAACAACAAAAAAATATGCAACCTACTTGATAACTAAGGACACCATCTCTCCCTTGGGAGAAAACCTCCATCTTTCCCTCCTTCACCTATCCCTTCAATTCTAGCAAAGTGTGGTCAAGGTCTAGGTCTAATCCTTACCACTTCCGCTTTACCCAAACTCACATTTGTCAAACTTAGCAACCGACTTCCTTTCCTCAAGTTTTTCAATGTTACCCTCAAAAGTATCATGTGCTCTTTTCACTGCTGGAGTAAGTCAACATATCATCCATGAAGAACAACCCGACATGCCAATGTAGGGTTTAAAGAACCTATTTATGAGATCCATACATACCATCGGTGTATTAGTCAAATCAAATGACATCACCATAAATTCAAAATGCCCACACCTAGTTCGAAAATCCATTTTGGGAATATCACATTCCTTCACTCTTACTTGGTGGTATCCGGACCAAAGATCAATCTTAGAAACACGACTAGCCCCTTGTAGTTGATCAAATATGTCGTATATCCTTGGTAGAGAATAATTGTTCTTTATGGTGACTTTATTGAGTTTCCGGTAGTCGATGCACATTCTAAGTGATCCATCTTTCTTTCTTACAAACAATACCGGTGCACCCCAAAGTGACTTGCTAGGCCTTATGAAACCCTTCTCTAACAAATCCTTCAATTGGTCCTTCAACTTTTTTAACTCTGGTGGGTCCATACAGTAAGGGGGAACGGAAATGGGTTATGTACCGGGGAGAGGGTCTATACCCAAGTCTATTTTCCGTTCAGGAGGAACACCAGGAAGCTCATCGAGAAAGACATCAAGAAACTCATTACCACCGAAACCGTTTCAATAGGAGGTACCTTAGACTCAACATCCCTAACCCTTACAAGATGGTAAATGCAACCCTTAGATATCAATTTTCGGGCTTTAAGACAATATATGAATCTACCCTTAACTACCGAATCATGACCTTCCTACTCAAAGACGGGCTCATTCGGAATTTGAAACCTAACTTTACGGGTTCTACAATCAACGGAAGCATGATATGCATGTAACCAATCCATCCCAAGAATAATGTCAGCATCCACCATGTCAAGTTGAACAAAATTACATGGTAAGAGTTTACGCAATATAGATATGGAATAATCCCTATAAACTCTTCTAGCAATAATGGATTCACCAACAGGGGTAGACACTTCATAAAGTTCATACCATGATTGGGGACACACATGAAATATAAAAGAACTAAAGAAGTAATGAAAGAGAGAGTGGCACCCTAATCTAATAAAGCATACACATCATGATGAAAAACCTTTAACATACCAGTGACAACATCGAGGGTCTCATCCATCTCTTGCCCCTCTTGAAGATCATCGAATCGGTTTCTATATGAACCTTCTTCTAAGGTTTGGGCATCTTGGACTTCCCCTGTTGAAACTACTTGACCTCAAAGACACTCTTCCTTATCTATTTTAGCCACATAAGACACTCGGAGATTTGGTGCCCCATTTTTCCATGACTAAAGCCACCACCCAATCCTCTCCGGTAGACGCCACCATGGTTCTTCCCACACCTTGGATACGTTGAAAAGAAATAACACCTCCACCCTTGGCACCACCTTGTGCCCTTTAAGTTCCATGAGCATTGAGTGCCAGAGGACGATTATTTTTACCTTTTCACTAAGCATATAGACAAACAACAATCTTGTGGCCCGTCTTACCACACCAAAAGTATGCACCCGTGTTCCACAGACATGTGCCAAGATGATTCCTTCCACATTTTAGGCATCGAGCATGAGTCACTCTATCTTTACCACCTTGATCTTTGTGGTTAGGCACCTTATCTCTAACAAACTTTTGGTTTTGAGCATGATAGGACCTTTGATCTTGGAATTTGTGACCTTATTAAAAATGGCCACCCTTAGCACCTCGAAAACCATCATTATACTGAGCCCTCTTAGCCTTCCTCTCCTACCTCTTATCATTTGTAATCTCGAGGGCACCCATTTGTTGGTTGAGTTGAGCGGTTACAACTTTTGCCAATAGCCATTGGGCATTACGAATCTCTGCATTTGATATGTCGTTGTTGGGAAGTTGACCCACAAGCGAGGGATGGTTACCATCTTGTCCATCATTCTGAATAGCTTGAGATATATTCTGAAACGTAACGGTCCAGAATCAGAAATAAACCTTAGAGGATTTAGCTCTATCGCATGACATGGATCATGAAGAAGTGATGCATTTCCTAAAATATCTCATAGCCTCCTATTCATAGTTGTGGCACACTTCACAACCATGAACAAGACTGTACTCGATGTGGTATGTTAGATTTTCGAGGATCACTTATAAGACTAGTACTCTGATATCAAACTTGTCACGACCCAAGCCTAGGGCCTAAACGTGACATGGCAAATAAGGAGCCTGAAGGCAATCCAAACAAGCCTCTTAACATATTGTTTGTACATCCTTAGTTTCACGGAAACAATAAAAGATAAATAAGCACATAACAAATAATTTCTAAGGGAAGTGGGGATTTAGACTCATGCTATGGGGATGTTATAGGGAAAAGGATACACATGAATCACATAGCAAATAAGTCTAAGGGGCGGGTAAGTATGACTCATGCTATGGGGGCATTTAGGGACGTGGGACTTTCATCTTAACAATCAACAGCTTAGAGGGAAATACGGGACTAAGGGAAGTCTCTCATAATGACATAACATAAGAGGAGTCAAGCTTATAGTACAAACCAACTCAATATCCAACACACCTCTACTATGAATGAGGCGAGGGCCAAGACATCTCCCGGGATCACCCTTATAGATAAGTAACTAAAAGCATGAGATAGGGTATTATCATAAGCATGAATGAAATTAGATATTGCCCCTGGATGTGAGCTGGGCTCAGCAAAGCTAACTTCAAACGATCCAGCTAGCCACGTGGAGGAAGATCAATAGGGTCTCTGGTTCCTACATGGTAATATCATGTAGGCATAAAGTATGCGTTAGTACTTCGAATGTACTAAGTATGCAGGGTGCAATGCAACAAAGGAGATAACCTATAATCATAACTAGGATGCATGATCATAACCAATTGTTATAAGCCCAAGATGAAACATATGTTCAATGCCTTACATAAACAAACACGAGAATGGCCAAATAGCCACATATTCACCTTACGGCATAACCTTTTCGGAGAGTGTTACCAATTTCCCTACCTTACAACATAGCCTTTTTGGTAGGTAATATAAGATGTCCCTTACCTTATGATTCAATCCTTTTGGTAGGAATTGGGAGATGCCCTTAACTTATGATACAATCTTTTCGATAAGAGAGATGCCCTAACCTTATGATACAATCTTTTTGGTAGGAAAGTTGTCCTTATCTTATGATACATTCTTTTTGGCAGGAGAGATTTCCTTACCTTACGATGCAAACTTTTTGGTAGAAGAGATGTCCTTACCTTATGATACAATCTTTTCGGTAGGAGTTGGGATTTATTCTACCTTATGGCATGGCCTTTCGGTAGGTAATACAAAAATAGTTTATAAACCATAGCATCGAAGTATCAAGAAAGGACTTCACATTTCACAAGATCATAAAAAAGTATAGCATAAGAGCTCAATAATTCACTTGTAGATCATGGGAACTTTTCATGAGTTTGATAGATGCTTAGGAACCCATAAATTATCATAACATGCTTGTCATGTAAATCCATACAATAATCTCTCATCAACATCAAGAATCCTTGCCTAGTAGTTTAGTCAAACACATGGTGGGTATATGCATATGTACTTAAAATCATACATTTTAAGAATAAGAGACAAGAGAGAAGTAAGATCAATTCATTTCAAGTCATTCAAATCAACTCACAAATATTGTAGTAAAACCCTCATATTTTAAGAAAGTATCATATTTCAAGATATATAGGGAAATAATTAGTTTAGATCATTATTAATCAACCCATCATGATAATATACATCATCTTTCAAAATATGGATATGGGAACATGAAATCCATCTTATCAAGCAAAACCTTTATTTTGAATGTCATGAAATCCACCATAGTATCAAAACCCATCAGCATTTTGGCATAAAACATCATTTCTTTTAAAACCTATATAGAAGATATTGCGCCAAAACCCATCAATATTTTGGCATAAAACATCATTTCTTTTAAAACCTATATAGAAGATATGTGCGCAATGCATAATAGTATCATCGTAAACAAGATTTCATAAATATCCATAAAATAATTCATAAATTCATAAATACCACATAATATTTTACTTCATGGTAATGCATAAAAATAAACCATAATAGAATGCATAGTAGTAATACTGTATTCAAAAGTTCATAAATAATCATAAAGATCCATAAAATTCATGTAGCAGCAGAAGAAAAATGGTTGGACTTGTGGGAAGGAAGGTTCTCACAATCAAACCCACATACTTAAATCATGTGAACAATGCATAATAGAGATTAGCCATAATGTATTCAACCTTAAAATTATGAAATTTTATAAAGAAAGAGGGATTGACTTCATGGGTGGAAGAATTCGCATGAATGAAACTCATATACCTAAACTTGAGATTTTCTTGAAGAAACTTGAGGCTTGAGTTGGGTTCTTGAAATCCAAAGCTTGTTCTTGAGATTCTTGAATTTGAATGAAATACTGGTTGATGTTCTTGAGAGGATTTGAAAGGGTTTTGAGGGTTTTTTTTAGTTGAAAAAAAGGGCTAAGGTAAGGGATTTTCATGTTTAAATAGGCATTGGGTTATTAACCAAATGCCCTTGAGTGAAGCTGGAAAACTAAGGGAAAATTTACAATGGTCCTTACCCTAGGCGCGGTGCAAACCAAATGCGTAGGGCATTTTTGCACTCAAGCGTGCCCCAGGCACAACGTAGGGACGACGCGCAGGCATACTGCCTTGGCCCCTCTTTTCGAAAATGAATATTTTCTATGGGTCTTTTAAAATTCGAGCGCTACCCTTTTCCCACACAATTTTACCCCCTGAAAAAGAATATTATGTTGGATTTTCAAAATCATGCATGAATTTTAAGATATTGGAGAATTACACTATAGGCATTCCGATGCACATGAGGGTATTACAACAACAGTGTAGCAAATGAACTTAGATAAAGACATAAGCATGTCTAGAAATCCTCAAACCATCATTGAGCTAACCAAAAGGAGATGAAGAATGATAATCGAACCAACCCAAGTGGTGAACATTGATACCACTGATGAAATTGTGTAGGCTCATACCTCAACTGTCCTAACTGAGGTATAGTGTTGTACGTGGGTGCAAGGCCCTAGTATCTATGCTTGTATGCCAACTAGGCCCTCATAAGCCCATAAGGTACACCCACGCACAATAATAATGTCAACAGAAAAGCACAGAATCCCTCAAAACCATCACAAAATCCTATAAAACCATTAAAGAATCCCGTAGAACCATCACAGAGCCAAGATCTCCACATCATTCAAACAAGGTTCAGTTGTATGTGGGTGTAAGACCCTAGTATCTAAGCCTGCACGTCCCCTGGGACCCCATAAACCTAGAAGGTATACCCACACACAATTAGGGTGTGAATAATTGAGTGGATCCCTGGATAAGTAATCACGAGGCCTCGCCCCAACTGTCACAAGTCAATTGGGACGGCATGTGGCACCTGATCCAGAGTCCTCTGACCTGGTCTCCGATTGAGCAGTCAGCTAGGGATAGATAATCTAAAACTAAATATAACGGTAAGATGGTTCCTTCGCGGGAGAAAGAATCCCCTTTACATAAACAATAGTGTCTGATCTCAGGATATCAATCAGAGGGCCCAGCCCTACAGAATATCAATCATAGGGCCTAGCCCCATAGAATATGAGTCACGGTCCTCGAGCCAAATCTAAATCGGCGCTCGATCAGCAGAATAGGTATTCGTCTCCCGGTGCTCTGGTGTGACCATTGAAACTCGAAACATGGGGCGTGTAACTTGTGAAGTCGAATACTTGAGCGTGGCTGTCAGTGCTCGAACAACAACGAGAGCATTATCTGGGACTCGAGGTATCAATAAATCACTCACTCAACCAATATTTTCGGATCTAGATTCCTAAGTCATATCGTGCCTAGAGTGAACTAGGTAAAGATAATCGCATAGTGCCCAAGGTAAACATATGCGAAGACACTCTCAACCTCGGTATCCCATAGTTTCAATCCAACCCACATAATCATAATCACCATCTCTCTCAAATACAATAGATACCCCAACATTAGATGAAATGAAGCAATGCACCACAACTCTCAGCAATACACCAAAGTGTATATATCACAGGTCAATGTAGAATCATGCCTCACCAAGGCCAAGTATATCATAACCTCGTCAATCATAAGTGCCCAGAGTAACATAGACTATTACGAAAAATCATAAATATCCAGGATACCTGAATCCAGCCAAGTCATATCTATACTAGAGTCGAATCGCACTACGATATATAATCAATGCACAGTCTCCTAGGCATCATATCCCAGTAACAACAGGCTATGCACATTTATACAGGTACGAGTCAAGTCAGATCACATGTCTGTCTCATGGTACCAGCCCATATTTGGCCTTCCAAGCCCCTTCTCTGTGTAAAGAAACTCAAAAGGAAATGTTGGTACAACCTTAGGTAAGGACCAAGAGGCTAGATAAATGGAAAGATGTCATCTACCCAAAATCATATCGTAGCTCAGCAGCCACAAAAGGTATCGCCTGACGCAACCATGTGCCAGTCCACTAAAAATGTGCCTCTCTCAACTAGATGCCAATCCCGAAGACAAACCCATATAGCTAGTATCTTGTCGCAGATCACCCAGAATGCTCGTAGGACATAACCTACAGTACGTTAGCTGGGTCAGCTCCCATCTCTAACTCGCCAGTGGCTTAGTGTCAACGCATCTCATATTATAGGTCACAAGCTCCATTCAGGGGTACAACTATGATTGTCTCCAAAACATGGTGTATCTCTAGTCACTAACTAGTGGCACAAGTACAGAACATATAACAACAATATAGAAGATCATACAACCCACAAGGCAATATAGAATCATGTGTAATAAGGGAATTCTACCAAAAGTACTCAGTGAAGATATAGATAACCGCAACCACATCATGTGTATACCTACCAACCAAAAATGCATACTAGATTCAGCGCACGGGGTAGCATGTAATCACATGTATATCTTAATAGATTGTATTTCCGATAGCCTCAGACTGCACACACATACAAGCAAGTGTCAAGCTCAGTGTACATACCCGTCACATGTTCACAACTCTAGCCAACTCCATTCAAGCCCTTTCGTAGTCATATAACGTATGAATTTATGTAATATAGCAATTATAGCCGACACAATCCTCAATATAACAACTACCAACCTATAATATTATATATACACAACACACAGATCATATCCAGACATATATAACATATACTCCACAACTCAATCCATAAACAGTATACTTCTACACATTCCAACTCAAATACGCAAACATTTCAGTTCAGTCTAGGGTTTAGAGAAAGCCTAGCCTACCTGGCATCCGACATCTCTTGCTCAAGCTTTTCCCCTCTAAATCACTTCTTGATGCTACTCAACTAGTCAAACATAAGTCAGATGATCATTACGACTGATTTGGCTGTAAAATCTCAAGAAACGGGTGTAGTTACTTCAATTAAGACTAAAACGAGAAAAATTGGAGCCCACGCTCGAAATATTAAACCAATCTCCATAAAATAATCCCCACATCATCTCGAGTCTATAATCAAAATTTCGGCCCAAAACGGACCCTAGACGCCTAGAAAAGGACCAAAAACGAATTTAAAAACTTTACGAGGAAAGCATTCTTTTCAAAACTTTGTCGGTCAAAATTCTCAAAAACCGAACAAAATCAGTGAATATATAGAATATCACATCGCTCCTCTCAGAACATAGAATAATTTACACAAAATTTTACTTGATTTCGTTAAGAAATGACCGAGATATTGCAATGTAAAGTTTTCATTCATTCTCGATATATCAATGAAGAAAAAGTAGTGATTTACCTCAAAACACGTGTCAAATTCTGAATCTAGATTCAGTACAACGTTCCTTGCGAAAAATCAAGTCACGTAGCCTTTTGAATCACTCAAATCGAATGAAAAACAAGCTCGAAATCACGATACGAAGTTGAGAGGAATATAATATATATATTCCAAAATAACATATAAATAGAAAAAGATGCATGGCTGACATGCGGCAGACCCTAACTGCACTAGGTGTCAGCTCTAGAACCTGCCACATCGCCCTCTCTTTCCAATCATTCTTCAATCTCTTTTTCGTCGTTTTAGGCTTGTTTTGACTCCGATTGCAAACGAATTATGTAAATGAACCATGTAACCTTATGAGTTTCAACATTCAGGACCCAACGGTGCAGTCAGAATTTTCAATGGAGCTTCTTACAATAAAGTGAAGGTCCTACTTCTTTATACGCAACGTTAACAGAAAGACCCCGGGGGGAGGGGGGGTCAAATCACATCCAGAAGTCGCTGGTGTCAAATAAAAGGTTGACAAAGATCCAAAATCAGCATTCTTGAGCTAGCTGCTTTATCAGAATTCTCATCCGAGGCATGGTTCCTGAGAGCACTGATTGGGTCAATTATTAACCGGTTCCAAAGGCCGAATTTGCAATCCATGATATAATTGCACTGGACATGCTCATAGCCTAATTTAACCATTCCAGAGCTAATGGAATTGTAGAAATCCATTCCGAGGTTATTTACTAGGACTTTCCTCAAAAACTAATTTTACGGGTATAACTTCCTAGTTAACTTAAAAATCTACATAACTCCCGAATAACCCAACCAATAATCACCCAATAGTTGCGATGTCACTACACACATGCTCAAATTAACATAATAACAGCAAATCATAGAAATGACCTGGAGGGTCAAACACCTTATTAATAGTACAACTATTTAATTAAAAATTAATTAATTAAGTATAGAAGCAACAGGTAAACAATAAAAGAACTAATGTCAACTTTAATATTTCTATCTTATTTTATTTTATTATAATTAATAACCAATAAAAGCCTAACCATGTGGTCATACTAAATATGAAAAAGAAAAAAAAAGTATAATGGCCTCCAGTTATCTTCATCTTATCTCAATTTTAGAGGAAAATTTTTGTCATCCATGGCTTCTATTCTAATTTTTTAGTTGCAAAATCTCCATCATTAGCTAATGAATTTCTCTTTCTTGAATCTCCTTCTAAAGTTCCACCCACACCAAATTTGGAGAGCCGATGGATTACAAATTGTAAATCTCCATCCATCTAGAGTTGCATGTTCTTTGTTCATCATATCAAAGCTACAAATCATCTAGACCGTAGAGCTATAAATACTACATATGATGATTCATCCCCAAAATTTGCAACTCAAATTCTATCAGATGCATCGATTTCTATTTAAAACAACCCATATATTGGTGTTTCGAGTGTATGTCTTGTTACGCTTTCATCCTCTTTTTGTTCAAATCATTGCATGTGTTGCTTGATTTGTGCTGGTGAACTTGTTGGCTAGATATTATCTTTGTTCAAATTCTTGCACATTTTTATAATTTTAATTATTAATGATTTCATGACATATTTAATATTAAAAAAGATTAGCTTTAATTCTTTTAGGAATCAGTTTGTATTTTATAGTGCAAGAAAATAATATATGAATCCAATTTTTTTGGGGAACAGTATCCAAAAAAAGGACAAATTTGTATGTACAAAAGTATCCACAGCTAAAAAAAAATTTTTTTACCGCTAAAATACTCCACCTCCCTAAAATGTAGACCTATACTAGCACCATCATTTAGTTTTTTTCTCCAATTGTTATCCATGTTCACACTTCATGTAAGAAATATTTCCCAAATACATGCAATTCATCTACCACAATTAGATTCCCAGTCCTTTTGGTTAAACAATATGTATTCCTTATCAAGTTTTTTTTTTTGTTTAATTTGATTAATTGTAAATCTTCTGATATGCTTTATTTGCTTAGTTAGCCTATAGTATTTATATATTATGTGCTTGAAGGGTTATAGATTAAATAAGATCGAATATGTACTTTTATTTTTGAATCTCCTTGATATAAAATAACTTCCCTAAGATAGCTTTGAGATTGGCTGAGGAGTTCTCTTAGGTCTACTTGAACTTCCTGTTCTGTAATTTGTTTTTGTGAGTGTGTTTTCTTTTCAATTGCTTGTTTTCAAAAATAAACTATTTTAGTAGAAGAACATCATACCCTTTTCTGCAAATCTTTTGTTCTAATTATTGCTAGTGAAGAAATTTAAAATTACAAAAGATACTGTTTATATATATATATATATATACATCTCACATGCCTGTTGTAAAATATAGAGAGTTTCAATTTGAAGCTCAAAAGATAGCATTTATCTCTTTTCCATTTTCTTTTATACTGTAAATCTTTTTCTTTTATAAAAAAATTCTCTATGTTCTTTTGTTTCACTCTTACCTTTCTCATATTATCAGAAAAGAAGGCTTATCTATAAAATGAGTTCAAATCATCAATGGATGTATAAAAGATTAACCAAAGGTCTGTATGATCCTAAATTTGTAAAGCGTGTACAACAATTTATTGAGTTTACTATGAGTCATCCTTAAGGGAGGGATGACGAGAAACTAAGGTGCCTATGTAATAGAAAGAGATGTTAGAATAGAAGCTTTAAAAATGTTCATACTGTCCATGGGAATTTATTAAGCAATGATTTTATACCAGGATATCATGTATAGTACTTGCATGAAGAAAATGATGTAGTGAGAAATATGGATCAAGATGAAAGGGTACAAAACTGGGATCTGTTAGACCCCGTTTTTCTTTAAATTAAGGATAATTATCCAATTGGAAAATTTTGTTGTGGATGTCGTATAATTTGAACTTAAGTATATTTCCGGTGCATGATTAGAGTATCAAGTAAATTTGGCGTGCATAATTAAGTTTGAGTCGGAAGTCCTTGATTGGATCAAAATAAAAAAGTTTGGGACCTAATTGAT
>JAABOM020059220.1:0-13066 GCA_011800125.2 Solanum clarkiae
TACTTTTCTTTTTAGTTTTTTTTTTAGATTTCATTTGAAATTAGAATAAATTATTATATATTTATTATCTCAATTAATAAAAGAAATTAAAAGTTTATATTTAAAAATATTCAAAGAGATATTTCTAACCCAAAACTCAATAGAATTTTAATTTATATATCAATTACATGATCTTAGAATTCATTTTAATATTTTGTGTATTTCACGAGACCGTGGAATTTAGTCTAGGTTGATGGAATAATTGAAAAGTTCACCACCATGTTGGCAACTTGATTATAGCCTAAAATTTGCAAAATAATTTAAAGGGAGAACTGTAATGACCCTAAAGGTCATTTTTACTATATCTAGCTAAATTAATATGTTTTCCTTCCTGAAAACTTCTTTAATTCATTCATGGATGAGTTAAAAAGTTGAATTGCGAAAATCTTGTGAAAAGTCGGATTCTTGCTAAAAAAAACGAGTTCTCAAAGGCTCATAGTTTAAAATTTTGAGTTTTGAGGTCATCTTGAGTTTCAGTTGTCAAAATGCGATTTTATTGATTCAATTAGCTCTAGAATGCAGAATTTGGGCTAGGAGTACTTACAGAACTAACTTTTGAGTTAGAACGAAGATTTTGGATCCAAAGTTGAATTTTTCAGTTGAAATTGAATAATCATTTTGGTCAACATTTGGAGTTCGGAAGCTCCAATTGAAATTTCAACAGTTCCAATGGTTTTAGATGGTGTAACTAACATTTAAAATGGTCTCATTGTAATTTTTAGAATTTTTGAGTTCATTTTGGGTACTTGAGTTTCTTACTAGTTTTAATGAGTTCTATCGGGTTCCGGATCAAAGGGACCTTGGAATTGAATTTTGATAGTTCCATTGAGTTCAAAGCGTCATTTTTTATAGAATCACTTGTCTACTTAGTGTTTATCGGGTTCCGAAGAAACCTCAAGGGTCCATTCCGAGTTCTTGAAATAGTTGATTTTTTTGAAATCTGATGCAACCAATTTACCCTTTACGTTCACGGAATAGGGATCGACGTTCATGGAGGCTTATTACTAGTGACCTTTACATTCATGGGTCCCCACCTACATTCGCGGAGTTGTTGAAGTAGTAGAGCTCCGCGTTCCCAGATCTCTGTCTGCATTCACGGAATTATTTTTTACCTGAAATAGTCTTTTATAGTTTGAGTGACGGATTTCATCATTTTTTCACTAATTTTAATATTCTAAGCTCGGTTTTCAAGAGATTCTTCAAGAATTTTCAAGTCAAGGCCTTTGGGTAATATAATTTTAACCTATATCTCTGATTTTTATTGATTAATTTGTGATTTTAATATAAAATTGGGGATTTTAATTGGAGAAATTGAGATTTTATTGATTTGATTTTTAATTGAAACATGGCGATTGGGAGTTCATTTTAACTCCATTTTTGAAATGATTTTTATTGTTGAATTCCTTATTACTTGGAGAATATTTTCATGTAATAATTTTCAGATCTAGGGAACCTTTTTTGGTATGAAATTTTTAGACCATTTTTCTCTTTTTATCCCAATTATTTGATTTTAGTGTTATTGGCTTCATATTGAGATTGTGAATCTGTATTTGATTAGACTGACATTTTGAGTGTGAATTTGAGAGGAAAAGCTCTGGCATTTGCTTGATTTGGCTATTGATTGAGGAAAGTGGATTCCTAAACCTTGTTAAGCTTACTTGAACACTATACTTCTTTTTCTTGTGGATATAATAATTGGGTAATTGTTGGTGATTAAGTTGAACTCGGTAAATTGTGAGAATTTGATTAAATTGTGAAATTCCTTTATCATGTTAAAGTGAAGATTAGAGATTGATAGCTATTGACTTGTGTTCTGACATTGAGAATCCTTTGTGATATAAGAGTGTGGATTGTGGATCTTGTCATGTTTATCATAGAAGACATTGCAGACATTGTTGTTGAGTTTCACTTGTGAGTTAGAGAATTGACTGTAAGCTTAGAACATTGTACCTTGTATATTGTGACATTTGATTTGGATTAGTGTATATGTTGTAATGTGGCTGTTTGCATAAATTCTTTGTTATTGTATCATATGAATATGTTCTTGATGTTCATTCTTGACTGAGTTCCACCGATGTAATACCGAAATGAAATAGGGAACCGGCCACACGGCCATGAAATGTGACATTGAAATGAAATAGGAAACAGGCCACATGGACATGGCATATAACACTGCTATGAAATAGGAAATAGGCCACACGATCCGAGGCATGAGACACTAATTATATATGGAAAGTGTCTCATAAGCCGAGGCAGGTACATGGATAGATATGTCCCCCATGAGTTTTGAACTGATGATATCAATGGATGTGTATCGTAGGAAAGACATACATCATGATCACTTAATTCATTTCATAAAATTTCATTACATATCATATCATTCTACCTCGTGAATGGGACTTGTTTTAGTTATTGAAATTTGATGATGAGATGATTGTGTCTGGACTATATCTGTTGAGTATATGAGATTTAGTATGAGATATCTGTTGTATAATCTAGCTATATATTGAGACATTATTGTAGATTTGATTCATACCTTATGTGAGTTGTTGGGGGATAATGTAACACCTCTCAAGTGCTTCAAAAATACCCTATAATATAATTCTTGAATATCTCAAAATTCATGCATGATTTTGAAAATCTGACTTCATATTTTGTTTAGGGGGAGAAATTGTGTAGAAAATGGGTGGCCCTCAATTTTTAGATGACCTGTAGCAAAAAATAATTTTTCCCTACGGGAGCCAAGGAAGTGTGCCAACCTAACCAGGCCACGTTACACCCTAGGCACGGACTGGTGAATTTCATGGTCTGCCTTAGGTCCGCGTCGAGCCTGGTACGCAGACCAATTCAGTAGTTTCCTAATTTTTTCATTCGCTCAAAGGCATTTGGGTAACAATCCAATTCTCATTTAAAAATGGGAATCCTTCATCTTTTCAATCATTCCATGCCCTAAATCTCTCATAAACACTCCAAAATTCCTCCCAATTTATCATCAAATCTTCCATTCAGTCTCAAGATTTTCAAGAACTTCTGTTAGAGTTCAAGAACCCAAGTGCGGTCCTCAAAGTCTAATCAAGACCTATTTCAAGAGTTTAAGATATGTGGGTCTTCATCCATGGCTCCTTTCATCCATGGAGCCCAACTCTCCCTTTTAATGAAATTTCATGATTTCAAGATTAAGTTCTTCATGGGTACTTCCTATTATACATTATATATATGAGTTATGTTTGATTTCATGAAGTATTGGTTGATTATGCATAAATACCTATTGAAAGCTTATCCTATGAATTGATTTTTGTCTGTTGAAGTTATGCATGATATGAACTATAAAAACTATGAAAGATTGTGAATGTTTAAGATGGATTTCGTGATACCTAAATTAAAGGATTTAGTACAATGTTAGTGGGTTGCTTCGCATGACTTTAAAATGATTTGATTCTACTCTTTTTTGTCTTACACTTTTAAATTGCATGATTTTGAGAATGTGCTCATATACCCACCATATTTTACTAGATTTACATGACAACGATTCTTATGATGATGAAAGATTATCGTATGATTTGCAAGACAAGTATTTTTATGGTAATTATGGGCTCCCAAGCATGCATTAAATTCATGAAAAATTTCTATGATTTGCAAGAAATATGTTGAGCCCTTATTATATATTCCTACCCTCTTAAGAGTGAATACTATATATGTGAGGGGGCAATCATGATATCTATTTCCCGTCGTGTACAAACTAAAGCTCATTAAAAAGGGAAAAGCATGTTATAATCTCTACCCATGTGAAATGTGATGCCAACTAGAAGAGATCTATTCTGTGCGTTGTTTTTATGCTATAGTATAAGGCATACACCATGTGTAGGGATCAATTATGTAAATGAGCTACTCATGTTAAGTTATCATGTTTTTATAAGTCATTCATGTTATATTACATTTATGGTTATTATAAGTATCCCGTAGAATAAGACTTAGCAGTGATTGAGGCTTAAGGTGGGGGCTCGAATCAATGGGCCCTTATATAAAGTCTTGGTCTCTTAACTATGTACCACTATAGGATTATATTATTTCCCCAAATTGGCTTACTAGTGGATCCAACTAGGACAAGTTTTCCACAACGTAGGGTCAAGATTGGTTTACCTTAGCAAGTAGACCACTCCTTTAATTGGTGTGGAGTCAACATCGGGATTCCAAGAAGTAGCTCGCTTGGTCTTATATGTCAGTTAAGGTCTCCTCCTACATAAGTATATTATGTTATGCAAGTTGATTATCTACATGCATGTCTTAACTCAAGCATTGATTACACATGTCATATTGAGTTAATATCTATTGCTTATGATTATGCATCTAGAATATTATGGCTTATGTCATTGTTACATTGCATCCCGCATACTTAGTACATTCCAAGTACAAACGCATACTGTTTGCCTACATGGCTCATCATTTAGGGACCGGAGCTCTTATTGATCCTCCTCCACATGGCTAGCTAGATCATTTGAAGTTAGCTTTGGGCGAGTCGTCAATTTCGGGAATAAAATCTATCTTACTTTCATGCTTTTTTAAGACTTGTCTAGTATTTTTGGATACTTATATTTGAGGGTGAGCCCGGGAGATGTCTTGGCGCCCAATCCATCTAAAGTAGAGGTGTTGTTGGATATGAATTTTATGTATTGAGCTTGATTTCTATTATTTCTATGTTATTATGAAAGACTTCCTTTAGTCCTTTATTTCCATCTATTCTCTCTCTATGTTGATGATGAGATGGAAGTCCCAAGCCCCACTTCTCTTAGACTCTATTATTACTTGCTTATTGTCTTATTTTCTTCCATAACTAAGGATGCGTAAATGATATGCTAAGGTGCTTGTTTAGGTTCTTTCGAGTTTCCCATGTGTCGTATCACATCTAGGCACTAGGCTTGGGTTGTGACAAGCTTGGTATCAAAGCACTAGGTCGTTAATGGTCCTCAAAAATCCAACACACCACATCAAGTAGAGTCTTGTTCATGGTTGTGAAGTACGCCACAACTATGAATAGGAGGCTATGAGGCATTTTAGGAAATGGTTCACTTCTTTATAATCTATGTCGTGCTCTAGATTTAAAGATAAGGTTTCCTTCCCTAAGAGGTGCTATTTTTCTCTTTTGGATCATTTCACAACCAAGAGGAAGACAATGGAGGGTCTATACACCCGAGGATTTACCGGCTCATCTAGCTCCCTAAGCTCCCCAAGAAGGAGGAGGTACACATGTCGAATTCCAAAATGCCATTACTATGTTGGTACATGCCATGACTAACAAATTGAACCAAGGTCCCAAGATCCTCTTGCTCCTACCTCGGCCTCAAGAGTGAGGTACTTTATAAGGATGAACCCTCAAGAGTTTCATGGTTCCAAAATGGAGGAAGATCCCTAAGAGTTCATTGATGAGATATATAAGGTGCTAGCTATTATGGGGGTGAGTTCGAAGGATAAGGCAAAACTTGTGGCGTACCAGCTCAAGGGTGTTGCACAAATTTGGTTCACTCAACGGAAACTTGAAAGAGGGAATAGTGATCCCATCCCATTATAGGAATTAAAGGTCGCCTTCCTCAATCGGTTCTTCCCTATTGAATTGAGAGAGGCAAAGATGATGGAATTCATGAATCTCAAACGAGGCTCTATGAGTATGAGGGAGTATTCCCTCAAATTCAACAAGCTCTCAATATATGCTCCTCACTTGGTTACCAATTCTAGGGCAAGAATGAACAAGTTTATGTCGGGCGTGTCCGACTTGGTGAATGAAGAATGTTGTACAGCTATGCTTGTGAGTGATATCGACTTGTCTTAGCTCATGACCTACGAGGAGTGGGGAGTCCAAGAGGTCTCGGTTTGATGGTGGCTTTCAAGGTGCTAAGGGTGGCCATTTCCAACAAGGTCACAAATTCCAAGGTCAAGAGTCCTCTAATTCTCCAAACAAAAGCTTTGCTAATGATAGGGTGCCTAACCTAAGGTTTCAAGGTGGTAATAGTGGGATGACTCTCCCATGGTGCCAAAAGTGTGGAAGAAATCATGGTAGCCCATGCCTGAGGGATTCTAATGCTTGCTCTATGTGTGGAAAAGTAGGCCATAAGATTGTTGATTGCCCCTATGCTCAAAACAAGGGTAAGGATGGTCGTCCTCAAGGCCAAGTTGATCATATGGGTCAAAAGGGAAAGGGAGGACAACAAAGGGGTACTCCACGACATAATCAATTTTATCTCTCCAAGGAAACCAAGAAGCGTATGAGGTCTCAGATGTTATTACCGGTATGTTAAAGGTTTTGATTATGATGTGTTTGCTTTATTAGATGTAGGTGCCACAATTTCCTTCATTACTCATTTTATTGCCAATAAGCTTCATGTGTGATCCAAATTGTTGTGTGAATCCTATGAGGTGTCTACCCCTATTGGTAAGTCTATTATTGCTAGAAGAGTCTATAGGGATTGTCCCATGTCTATATTGCATAAAGTCTTGCCTTGTGATTTTGTTGAACTTCACATGATGGATTTTGTATTATTCTTGGGATGGATTAGTTACATGTGTATCATGCTTCGATTGATTGTAGAACTCGTAAAGTTAGGTTCCAATTTCCTAATGAGCCCATTCTTGAGTGGGAAGGTCATAATTCTGTGGTTAAGGGTAGGTTCATCTCTTGTCTTGAGGCCTGGAAATTAATTTCTAAGGGTTGCATTTGCCATTTTGTCAGGGTTAGGGATGTTGAATCTAAAGTCCCTCCTATCGAGTCGGTTCCAGTGGTCAATGAGTTTCTTGATGTCTTTCCCGATGAGCTTCCCAGTGTTCCTCCTGAAAGGAAAATAGACTTTGGTATAGACCTCCTTCCTAATACACAACCTATTTCAATTCCCCCTTATTATATGGCCCCAGCAGAGTTAAAGGAGTTGAAGGACCAATTGAAGGATTTATTGGAGAAGGGTTTTATAAGGCCTAGCAAGTCACTGTGGGGTGCACCGGTGTTATTTGTAACAAAGAAAGATGACTCACTTAGAATGTGCATCGAGTATCGGCAACTCAACAAGGTCACTATAAAGAACAAGTATCCTTTACCAAGGATAGATGACCTATTTGATCAACTATAAGGGTCTAGTCAGTTTTATAAGATTGATCTATGATGTGGATACCACCAAGTGAGGATGAGGGAGTGTGATATTTCCAAGATGGCTTTTCAGACTAGGTATGGGCATTTTGAATTGAATTTGTCTTGATGTCACTTGGTTTAACTAATGCACCACCGGTATTTATGGATCTCACGATTAGGGTCTTTTAACCCTACCTTGACATATTTGTGATAGTCTTCATAGATGTCATATTGATTTATTCCCAAAGTGAAGAAGAGCATGTGAATCATTTGAGGGTGGGGTTGCAAATTCTGAGGGATGAGAGCTTGTTTGCAAAATTTGATAAATGCAAATTTTGGTTGAAGGAGGTTCCATTCCTAGGACATATGGTGTCAGGTGACGGAATTAAAGTGGACCCTAAGAAGATGGAAGTAATACGAAATTGTCCTAGGCCCTTGACTCTAATAGAAATTAGAAATTTCTCAGGCTTGGCGGGGTAGTACCTGAGGTTTGTGAATGGTTTCTCTTCAATTGCTTATCTTATGACAAAATTTACACAAAAGAAGGCAAAATTTGATTGGGCCGATGAATCTGAAAGAAGTTTTCAGACTTTGAAAGACAAGCTTATCTCAGCTCCTAATTTGGCTTTACCAGAAGGGCTAGAAGGATTTGTGGTTTATTATGATGCCTCAAGGATTGGTTTGGGGTGTGTACTGATGCAAAATGGCAAGGTTATAACATGTGCTTCTCGGTAACTAAAGGTTCATGAGCATAATTATCCTACCTATGATCTTGAATTAGCAGCCGTGGTATTTGTTTTGAAGTTATGGTGTCATTATTTGTACGTGTTTCATATAGATGTATTCACTGATCACAAGAGTCGCCAATATGTATTCACACAAAGAAATCTTAATTTGAGACAAAGAAGGTGATTAGAACTCCTTAAGGATTATGATATGAGTGTGAACTATCATCCCGAAAAAGCTAATTTTGTGGTTGATGTTCTAAGTAGAGTGTCCATTGGGAATGTAGCTCATATTGATGATGGCAATAAGGAGGTGGCTAGAGAAGTTCATGCATTACTTAGGTTGGGAGTTAGGTAGAATAAAGTTGAAAAAGTTGGTGTGGTGGTTGTTGGTGGTTCCAAATCTTCTTTGATTGAAGAGGTCAAGTCCAAACAAGACCTTAACCCTGCATTACTAGAATTGAAAGCTTTGGTGAAGGATGGTAAAGTAGAGTTTTTCTCCCAAGGGGGATATGGTATCCTTAGGTGCTAAGGTAGACTATGTGTACCTAATGATGATGGCTTGAGGGAGTTGATTTTGAAGGAGGCACATAATTCATCCTACTTTATTCAGCCCTATTCCACAAAAAAATGCATAGAGACTTGATGGAGGTGTATTGGTGGAGTGGTATGAAAAGAGACATTGCCATATTTGTAGTTGGTTGTCATAATTACTAATAAGTAAGGCCATATGGCCTAGTCCAAGATAGAGAAATTTCTACTTGGAAATGGGAAGAGATCAACATGGATTTTGTGATTGATTTGCCAAAGACTAGAAAACACTTTGATTCTATTTGGGTTATCGTTGATAGAATGACAAAGTCGACTCACTTTCTACCAATTAAAACAGCTTATGGTGTCGAGGACTATCTAGAAATATATTCATAAGTTGGTTAAGTTGCATGGAGTACCATTTTCTATTATTTCGGATCGTGGTGCTTAACTCACTTTGCATTTTTGGATATTCATCAAAAAAGGTCTTGGTACCAAGGTAAAGCTTAGCATGAGTTTTCATCCTCAAACGGATGGCCACGCTGAAAAGACAATTCAAACTCTTGCAGAGATGCTTAGGGTTTGTATTTTAGAGTTCAAAGGTAGTTGGGATGAACATCTTCCACTCATTGAGTTTGTGTACAACAATAGCTACCGCTCTAGTATTGGCATGGCTCCCTTTAAAGATTTATATGATAGGCGGTGTAGATCCCTGCTTAGATGGTTTGATATGGGGAAATGGCTTTGTTAGGCCCAGATTTGGTTATGGAAGCTTTGGAGAAGGTGAGGTTGATAAAAGAAAGATTGAAAACGGCTCAAAGTAGACAAAAGTCCTACTATGATATGAGAAGGAGAGACCTTAAGCTTAACGTTGATGATTGGATATATTTGAAGGTCTCACCCAGGAAAGGTGTAGTCCGGTTTGGAAAGGAAGAGAAATTTAGCCCAAGGTTTATGGAACCCTATAGAATTTTGAGGAGAATTGGTAAGGTTGTCCATGAATTGAAATTGCCTACAGATATGAGTATGGTACTTCCGGTCTTCCATGTGTCTATGTTGAGGAAGTTTGTTGGTGACCCAAGTGCTATAGTACCCCTAAAGATTGTGGGTGTTTTGGAGGATAACTTAACCTATGAGGAGGTCCCGGTTAAAATAATGGATAGGCAATTGAAAAGGTTAAAGAACAAAGATGTGACATCCGTCAAAGTCCTTTAGAGGAATCACCAAGTGGAAAGTGCCAGTTGGGAAATCGAAGCGGACGTAAAGAAGCGATATCCGTACCTCTTTCCCTCTACTTAAGCCAAAGGTAACAAATTAAGTACTATGTATGATTTCAAGTCTTAAGCTCCAGCCCTCATATAATTTTTTTTCATGGATACATGTTCATGGTGACAAATTTTGGTGACTTTTGATGTATATGTTTGAAACTTTTTGAAAATGATGTCTAAGTACATTTATTGCATTCATGTCGGGCTGAAAGTTTCCTAATCACCCCTCTTACGTATGTTTTCTTTATATTGGGGGACGAATTTTCCTAAGGCAGAGATATTGCAATACCTCTCATGTACTTCGAAAATGCCCTATAGTGTAATTCTTCAATATCTCAAAATCCGTGCATGATTTTGCAAATCCGACTTCATGCACTTGTTCAAGAGGAAAAATTATATAGGAAATGGGTGACCCTCGATTTTTAGATGACCTACAGCAAAAAATAATTTTTTCACTAGGGAGCCGAGGCAATATGTCTATGCGACCAAGTCGCGTCGTGCCCTGGGTGCAGACTGGTGAATTTCATGGTCCGCCTTAGGTCCGCGTCATGCCTAGGGCACGGAGTAGTTCATCAGTTTTCTAATTTTTCCATTTAGCTCAAGGGTATTTTGGTAATAATTTAATGCCCATTTAAACAGAAATCCTTCATCTTTTCAATCATTCAATACCCTGAATCTCTAATAAATACTCCCAAAATCCTCCCAATTCATCATCAATCCTCCATGTGATCTCAAGATTTTCAAGACCTTTTGTTGGAGTTCAAGGACCCAAGTGTTTTCCTCAAAGTCTCATCAAGTTTCCTCTACCTATTTCAAGAGTTTAAGGTACGTGGGTCATTATCGTGGGTCATTATCCATGGGTCCTTTCACCCATGGAGCTAAACTCTCCCTTTTTATGAAATTTCACGATTTCAAGATTAAATTCTTCACGGGTACTTCCTATTATACATTATATATATGAGTTATGTTTGATTTAATCAAGTATTGGTTGATTGCGCATGAATACCTGTTGAAAGCTTATTCCATGAATTGATTTTTTTCTATTGAAGCTATATATGATATGAACTATGAAAACTATAACAGATTGTGAACTTTTAAGATGGATTTCATGACACCCAAATTAATGGTTTTACTACAATATAATGTTGGTGGGCTGCTTGAATGACTTTAAAATGATTTGATTCTACTTTTTCTTTTCTTACACTCTTAAATTATATGATTTTGAGCATGTGTTCATATACCCACTATGTTTGACTAGATTTACATGACAAGGATTCTTATGATGATGAAAGATTATTGCATGATTTGCAAAACAAGTGATTTTATGGTAATTATGGGCACCCAAACATGTATTAAATTCATGACAAATTTCTATGATTTGCAAGAAATATGTTGAGCCCTTATTCTGTATTTCTACCCTCTTATAAGTGAATAATATCTATGTGAGGGGGAAAGCATGATATCTATTTAACCTCATGTACAAACTAAAGTTCACTAAAAAGGGACAAGTATGTTACAATCTCTACCCTCATGTGAAAGGTGATGCTTACTAAAAGGAGTCAAGTTTATGTGTTGTTTTTACCCTCTAGTATAAGGCATACGCCATGTGTAGGGGTCAAGTATGTGAATGAGCTACTCATGTCAAGTTATCATGTTTTTACAATTGATTCATGATATGATTACATTTATAGTTATTTCAAGTTTCCCATGGAATTAGACTTAGTACCGATTGAGTCTTAAGGTGGGGGCTCGAATCAAGGGGTCCATATATAAAATCTTGGTCTCTTAACTATGTGCCATCGTAGGATTATATTATTTTCCTAAATGAGCTTACTAGTGGATCCAACTAGGACAAGTTACCCACTACATGGGGTCAAGTTTAGTTTACCTTGGCAAGTAGACCACTCCTTTATTTGGTGTAGAGTGTACATCGGGATTCCAAGTAGTAGATCGCTTGTTCTTATGTTTTGGCGGTTAAGGTCTCTTGCCACATAAGTATGTTATGTTATGCAAGTTGATTATCTACATGCATGTTTTAACTCAAGCATTGATTACACATGTCATATTGAGCTTATATCTATTGCTTATGATTATGCATCTAAATATTATGGCTTATGTCAGTGTTGCATTGCACCCCCACATACTTAGTACATTTCAAGTACTAACGCGTATTTTTTGCCTACGTGATCTCACCATGTAGGGATCGGAGCTCATATTAATCCTCCTCCACGTGGCTAGCCGGATTATTTGAAGTTAGATTTGGGTGAGTCCTCAATTCTGGGGACAATATCTATCTTACTTTCATTTTTTTCTTAGATTTGCATAATATTTTTGCATATTTATCTTTGAGGGTGAGCTCGGGAGATGTCTTGGCCCCTGCTGCATCTAAAGTAGAGGTGTTATTGGATATGGATTTCATGTATTGAGCTTGACTCCTATTGTGTCTACGTTATTATGAAAGACATCCCTTAATCCCTTATTTCCCTTTATTCTCTCTTTACGTTGATGATGAGATGGAAGTTCCAAGTCCCTCTTCCCTTATACTCTATTATTACTTGCTTGTTGTCCCATTTTGCTTCCTCAATAAAGGATATGTAAATGATATGTTAAGAGACTTGTTTGGGGTTCTTTTGGGTTCCTCATTCGCCATGTTACATCTAGGCACTAGGCTTGGGTCGTGATAGATAATTGTTGAGTAGTCCGCATATACATATATATTGTTACTGTTGTGCTGAAACTTTTCTGAGTGCAGATGTGTAGTTCAGTGGTGTGTGATTGGTGTGGAAGGCGTATTTTGTTCAACGTTCTTTACTTGTGTTTAGATTTTCTTGCTGAGTGCCTGTTGTTTGGTACTCACCTTGCTTCTACACTCTTGTGTAGATTGTGAACCCAGTTTCACCTGAATTAGCTTCCTTCTTTGATGGGCCAAACATCTGGACATTCGAGACATAGTAGCTTGTTTATTTTGGCAGACTCTCAAAGTTTTTTCTAGCATATCTTGTGTTTTATTTGAGAATTGAGACTCAGACTTATAGTTGTTTTCTACTATACTATATATATTAAAGGTTTGTGCATGTGACACCAATCTTTGAATGATTTGTAGACTTGATTATCTAGTGCTTATCTTATCTTATTAGCTTGTACTTCTTGGACTTTTAGTATTATTTATTTAATTGAGCTTACTTGTCTTGTGGATTAGGCAAGTGTCATCACACTCCCTTTTTGAGTTGTGACAAGAACAATTCAAAGTCAAGTCTTTAAAGCATTATTATACATAGAGTGTCCAAGTAACATACATATACTATCTTAATTTGATATATGTTTTTCTGTATTTCAAGGGTAATTGTAATTCAATATGAATGAAGAGAATATGGAGGTGCCTTTTGGGCTTT
>JAABOM020059221.1:0-13066 GCA_011800125.2 Solanum clarkiae
AAATAAATTGATAAAATAAAATATTAAAATTATATAATGCATTTAAAATACGATATTCATATATTAATATTAATACTATGTAATAAATAAATAATAATATATATTACTCCTATTGTTATTACTACTACTAAAATAATTATGCTAATAAAAATAAATACTAACAATAATAATACAGATAATTTAAAAATGACAAAAATAATTTATGAATAAATTTTGAAAATCAAGAATATTGAAAATATACAATTATTTGAATAAAATTGAAAATGTACTCACTTATTTAAAAAGTTTCAAAAATACTTATTTAATTAAATGACAATCTAAAAATGAGCATAGGTCGGTCAAAATTGGGTGTCAGCAGCTGCCCCATCTTTGCTCGGGAAGGAAGGACGAATTTTCGAGCAAGGAAAGTTGACGGAGTAGCCAATTTTATCCAGCCGATGAAATAATATTAGAAGGATCAAATGAACAAAGGGGGTTGTGAAAAATATAACGGCCGAGACTTTAGTTTCAAGTCGCCTACATATCTCTGGTTATACGAGAATCAGGCCGTGTGTAGTTTTGGATTTAGAAACAAATGAAATTTCTAAAAATAAAATTTAATAGTGCGAGACTTGAAATAGGAATTACAGTAGTTAGAATTGGACAGATCGAGGTAATGAAAACAATTTGAGTATTGATAGAAAAATGAGGACAAGAGGATAGAACAAATAGTACAAAATCGGCAACAAGAATAGGAGTGTATCTGTGGAGTGAAAAGCAGAATGTAAAGAATTCCACAAACTCTACGACCTATAACTTTAAGAAGTACTAGATAAAATAGTTAGGGTGCACATACTAAATTGTGACCTAATTATAAACATGATGTAAATTCCCACTTAGACCATGAAATATGCCATAAGACGATAAGGATGACGTCTTAGGCTATGATGTCTTCAGGCTATGCTAATCGTAAATTATATTCTCATGTCATGAGCTGATTTTCGTTGGACATTAAATATGATGTCTTTAGACGATGACACCTTCGGATCAAGATAAACATGAATTAAATCCCAAGGCCATGAAATGATGTCCGTAGGCCATGGAGGATGATGTCTTTGGGCTATGACGCCTTAAGGGCATAAGAAGAAGAAATTAAATTCCTAGGACTTGCAATGGTGTACTTAGGCAATGAAAATGAGGCCTTAGGACCATGACACCTTTAGGGCATGATAAACAGAGACTAAATCCCTAAACCATGAAATAATGTCCTCAGGGCATGAAAATAATCCCTTTGGACTATGACGCCTTAGAGGTATAATATCTTTGTATCCTTTCGAGCCAATGCATGCAAATTTTAGGGCACGTGCAATTTTTCAGGCCAATATCATGCAAAAAATGTATTTTTCAAACACGATGCAATGCAAAATTTAGGGCACATGTAATTTTTTGGGTCAATATCATGCAAAATTGTAAATTTCGGGCACAATGCAATGCAAATTTTAGGGTGCACGTAATTTTTTAGACCAATATCATGTAAAATATAATTTTCGAGCATGATGCAATGCAAATTTTAGGGAACATGCAAAACTCAGGCATATGCAATTTGTGGGCACACGTGATGCAAATATCGGGCACATGCAATGCGATTCTCAGGCCAATATCAAATGAAATGTGATTTTTGGGCCCTATGCAATTTAAATTTTAGGGCACATGCAATTTCTCGAGCTAATATTATGCAGAAGTGCTTTTCTATGAGTATAAGTGCTCCACCAATCAAGACAAGATGGACCATGTATGGACCTTACCAGTTTGGAGCGAACTTTCCCTTAGACTCATCTTGATTTGGAAAGATTCACTTCAAGACTAATTGTCCGGGTGAGAAGTACCTCAGTATGACCTTTTTGTTGAATGCTCGGTTCATCCTATTCTGGTAAACTTGTTCATGGAAGATGGCATTGATCCTTCTTCTATCAATCAGCCACAATTATTCGAATCGACTTCATACCCATTCAGCATTACTCAACTCTGCTTCTTGAATGATTCTAAGAGATGGTATCTCAAACTCGGCAGGGATTACAACTTCGTTACCAGAAATCAAAAAGTAGGGTGTTGCTCCAGTAGAGGTACGAATGGTAATACAATAACTAAATAGCAAATGGTAGCTTCTCATGCCATTACCTATGATTGTTGACTATTTTCTGTAATATCCTTTTGATGTTTCTATTTGCATCTTCTACCGCTCCATTCATTTGGGATCTAAATGCGGTGGAATTATTGTGGTTGATCTTGAATCGATCATAGGCCTCCCTCATCAGATTGCTATTGAGATTAGTGCCATTATTAGTGATGATTGTTTCAGGAACCCCAAACAAACAAATGATGTTGTTCTTAATAAAATCATCGACAACCTTTTTGGTGACAGATTTGTAAGATGTGGCTTCAACCTATTTGATAAAGTAGTCAATTGCCACAAGAATAGATCTATATCCATTTGATGTCGCTGGCTCGATGGGACAAATGACATCTATGCCCCAAGCTGTGAAATGCGAGGGTGAGTTAGTGACATGGAGTCTATTGGGAGGAACTCGGATCATGTCTGCATGGGTATAGGATTGATGACATTTCTGAACATAATGAATGTAGTCCGTCTCCATGGTCGACCAAAAATAACCTGACCTGAGGATCTTTTTTGCAGGGGTGAAGCCATTCATGTAGGGACCACATGTTCCTGCGCGGATCTCCTCTACAAGTCTGCATACTTCTTTAGCTTCAAAGCACCTTAGCAAACCCAAATCGATAGTCCTACTATGTAGGATTTGTTTGTTTAAGAAGAATTGATTTGCTAGCCTCCTAATTGTGCATTTTTGGACTTTTATTGCATCTTCTGGGTTGAGTGCATTTAAAGTCGATCCAGGCACAAGCAATATTTCACTTTTGTTTGATATGCAAAGTTTTCGAGAAACAAAAGGACAAAACATATGATCAGAAAATGTGACGATATACCTTTTTGTCCAAGACTCTTTGACCCCATACTCTCTCATAACCCACACATCCACGTGACTTCTCATATATATACAAAATATAGAAAGATCAATTCCCATCTCATCAAGGTTCATAAAAAAGTTTTGTCCTGTATAGAGAGGCTGCTCCAGCATTTCCCATTTCTCATCAGTCAAGTCCATAGAAATGATCTTATTATCAGAAAAATCATGATTAAGCTATACAGCCCAATGAAGCTCCCTATTTCAAGAACTTGCATGGTTTCTTCAATCGCACCTCATCCAGAATCTCATTCTTACTTCTCCAAGAATAGCTCTTTAGACTATCTATGGAGACCTCAAGATGATGGAAAATTGTGATTTTTAGAATAGAAGGCACACCTCCTACCTTATAATAATCAATGGACTCATCATATC
The DNA here is from genome assembly GCA_011800125.2 of Solanum clarkiae. Classification (NCBI taxonomy): domain Eukaryota; kingdom Viridiplantae; phylum Streptophyta; class Magnoliopsida; order Solanales; family Solanaceae; genus Solanum; species Solanum clarkiae. Next base: position 3,396 of record JAABOM020059221.1, read on the forward strand.
CAAAACCATATATAACACCAAGAGGACTACTATCATAGCTAGTACTCACCTTAAGTTTAAGTCCAGAATTAGGAAAATTCTTGAACTTTTTTTTCTAATTGTCATTCTCCGGGAGGGTACTCTAGGTTTAATTGGCTCTCGAAGACTATTGCTAGTCCCCAAGCGAACTACCTAGTCTCATCACATTCGTTCAATCAATTGATTTGCATAAGATATTAAAGAATAATCTAAACTGTCAATAGGCTATCAGACTCATCATCAACATCCATCATGTGAAACAGGATTAAGAAAAACAAACTTAGTTTTAAAAAAAAAACATAATAGGGAAAAAGGAACCCCAACATCAACCGTCTATGTTTCTGAACCCTTTATAATTATGGTCTAAGAAGGTACCATTGCAGGTCATGGCTACCACAATCAAATGAAAAAAGTCAATGGAAATAGCAAGAAACATCCTCCGGATGCAGGGGAGGACTCACTACTATCTGGGATCAAAGAACTCTAAACTTCAACAATTCACCTGCTGAAATCCTCTGTCTACTGAATCTGCACCATAAAACGATGCAGCGCCAATGGGACATTAATACATGGAATGTACTATATGTAAAGCGGGCTAATATAAATACTGTAGGCAAGACAGTATATGACATCAAGTCATCAGTTACTCAACCTCAACTAACAATAAGGAATAGGAAACCATCACATCACCATCAATCAAGACTCATATTATCACATCAACATCAGATACTATCATCAGGGAACCTATCTAGGAGTTTCTCGGACCTACACCCAATACCTGTGAGTTGGTGATAGTACAACGAAGTGAGTCATTGCGGCATCCGCCCAGTAACTTACTAGGTGAAAGGGCATATATCATGGGTTTTATTATAACATCAAGTCCTCTTTGGGGACTTAGGAAATATCTGTTTATCATGGTCCAATGCTTCTCTACACTGGACACGTAGTTAATGAGTGTGAATGGGACTCACCCTTACTTATTTTTGGTGCTCAATACTCCTCTCAGGACTCAACATGCTCATAAACATCAACATCAAGTTTTCTCATCGTTTAGTCTCTTTTGGACAAGGGCGTCATCTTATCTCATCATCTCTCAACTCGGGAAAGTTATGAACATTCTTTAGAACTCAAGTGTGACCTATTAAAGACTCTAAGGGCCTCACACTCCATCAATTCCAGTAACATTATCATCAGTTCTTACTCAAATCAAGATCTATACCACAAGAATCATGCATACATACGTAATCCAGGCTCTAGACATCGACCCTAGCTTCATTCATGAATTCTTTAACAATTGAACATACATAGTTTATATAGTAGTTCAAATATTCAATTAAGCAAGTATTTCAAATTGTGATGATCATCAATTTAAGAAAGTGTAGGTAGATTAACAGTAGTTTTCAATATATCATGCAGTAATTTTGTCATACAAGACTCATCAACTTCACCTATCAACCTACTACATTCATTGGGGCACATGGGAGAATGGTCTCATATTTTGAGTAGCCTTTACATACGTGAGATTGTTAAATTCTCAACTTTTCTTCAAGAATGTGGACCTAGACTTTGAAACTCTCAACGCTTTCTTCTTCATCTCTCAATACTCCCGTTGTAGACTTAGAAAAATAATGAATTTTGAACCCTCAATCGATAATAAATAACCACAAAAGTGCGTTTTAAAACTTAGGATAGGGTGAGGAATGATCAAAAGGCCCTCCTAAATTAAAAGAAAAAGTTTCAAAATCCGTATACTGGTTCGCGATGCGCCAGCGGCGTGGACCAGTGTATTTCATGAATTTTCAAAATTTTCAATTCCAATAGAATTTTTTTTTTTTAGAAAAAATCTTAACTGTGTCTCCACTCCCCCTTCGCGTTGCACCAGGGGCACAGATCGACATTATTTCAGGTGAAATTAGCAAAAAATATTTTTCGACCCGGTTGCTCTAAAATCAGGTTGAGGCCATTTTGCCACTCGATTTTCTACGCTGATCGCAAATCCGGTTTCATATTTTCCATTGGAGATTTGAAAGATATGTTATGCGCGTGCTATAGTTTAGGGGAATTTTGGTAAATTTTATAGGATGTTACATCATCTCCCCCTTGGGATCATTCGTCCTTGAATAAAGAGCAAATGCAAAACAAAAACATGAGTAACTCAAAATGCATTGCATTTCTCATTGGGGAACTCTCGAACTCTCAACCATCCATCACTTATCTATCTCTGTCTTAGACTGGGAATATAATCGAATTAGTACATCAACTCAATGAAAGGAGACATTAAATATCGTTAAGGATAGGGACAGTACTTTGATGTTATTATCATTTGGCACGAATAGGTGCGGATATTTGAGTTTTATCGCTTCCTCAGCTTCCCACTTAGCTTCTTCAACAAATTGATTCCTCTATAGAACCTTGACGGAGGCTATCTCTTTGTTCTTCAGCTTACAAACTTGTTGATCAAGGACTTGGACTGGAATTTCTTCATAAGGTAGGCTATCCTTCACTCCCATCTTCTCAATAGGAATTGTCAAAGCAGGATCTCCCAAGCATTTCTTCAGCAGTGAAAAATGAAATACCGGGTGAACTCCATCTAGCTGAGCAGGAAGGTCTAACTCATAAGTGACTTTTCCAATCCTCCTTATAATCTGGTATAGCTCGATATAACAGGGACTCAGCTTCCCTTTCTTACCAAACCTCATGAAACCCTTCATAGGTGATACCTTTAAGTACACCAATCCTCCACGTCAAACTCCAAGTCCTTTCTCCTTACATCTGTGTAGAATTTTTGATGGCTCTGTGTTGTTTTCAACCTTTCCGTGATGACTTTCACCTTCTCCATAGATTGGTGGACAAGGTCAGGCCCAATTAACTCAGCTTCGTCAACCTCAAACCAGTCAATCGGTGATCTGCATCTCCTCCCGTATAATGCCTCATAAGGGGCCATCTGAATGCTGGCATGGTAGCTATTATTGTATGCCAATTCAATCAAAGGCAAATGATTATCCAATTCCCCTTGAAGTCGATGATGCAAGCTCTTAACATATCCTCCAAAGTCTAGATGGTGCGTGTTGCTTGCCTATCAGTCTGGGGGTGGAAGGTTGTACTCAGGTTCACTTTCGTACCCAATCCCTTCTGAAAAGATCACTAAAATTGCATGGTGAATTGAGATCCTCTGTCCGAGATGATAGACAAAGGAACTGCATGCAACCTTACAATCTCACGAATATATGGTTGGGCATACTCTTCAGCCATATTAATTGTTTTAACTACTAAGAAGTGGGCTGATTTAGTCATCCTATCCACAATTACCCATATAGATCCATGTTGCTTTCGAGATTTTGGTAAGCCGTAATGAGGTCCATGTTGATCATATTCCACTTCCACTCAGGAATTTCAAAATTTTGTGCCAATCCACACAGTATCTGATGTTCAACCTTAACCTGTTGACAACTGGGACTCCTAGAGACAAATTCAGTAGGGTCTTTCTTTATTCGATTCCACTAATAGACTTCTCTCAACTCATGGTACATCTTGGTGGAACTAGGATGGATAGAATATTTGGAGCTATGAGCTTCGGTCATGATCCTCTCTCGAATACCATCAACATCGGGCATACACAATCTACCCTGGTATCTCAACACTCCATCTCCCCCTTTAGAGAAAACCATCACCTTTTGCTTGTGAATCACTTCTTTCTATTGGAACAAGACAGGGTCTTGGTCTTGCTTTTCCTTTACTTCTAACACTAAGGATGAAACAACCAATTCTAGACATTGACCCCGCCTTCATTGTTCTAGTCAAGTTGTACTCCCCGTCGAGCCAATCTATGAACCTCTTTTGCTAATTCCCTCTTCCCTTCCTCCACATAGGCAGTGCTACCCATAGATAACCTGCTAACAGCATCAGCAATAATGTTAGCCTTAACTTGGTGGTAGAGAATGCTCATGTCATAATCCTTGAGCAACTCCAACCATCTCCTCTATCGCAGGTTGAGCTCCTTCTGGCTGAACACATATTGCAAGCTCTTGTGGTCAGTGAACACGTCTACATGCACTCCATACATAATAGTGACGCCAATCTTAAGTGTGAATACTACTGCTGCCAATTCAATATCATTAGTCGGATAATTCTTTTCATGGATCTTAAGTTGTGTGGAAGCATAAGCTATCACCTTCTCTCTATGCATCAACACACACCCCAGTCCAACTTTGGATGAATCACAGTATATCACAAAGTCTCCCGTCCCATCTAGCAAGGTCAAGACTAGTACTGTAGTCAATCTAGTCTTCAACTCTTGGAAACTTTTCTCACATTCCTCAGATCACTGAAACTTGGCGTTCTTCTGAGTTAGCGTAGTCAATGGCGCTGCTAAGGAAGAGAAGCCCTCCACAAATCTATGATAGTAGCTGGCAATCCCAAGAAGCTTCTTATTTCCGTTGGAGAAGTTAGTCTAGGCTAGTTCTTAACTGCTTCAATTTTCTGAGTATCCACCCGAATACCATCTCCTGAAATAACATGGCCTAAGAAAGCCATGGACTTGAGCCAAAACTCACACTTTGAGAATATCACATACAACTCATAGTCTTTGAGTGTTTGCAAAACCACTCTAAGATGACTAGCATGTTCCTCTTCATCATTTGAATACACCAGAGTATCATCAATAAACACGATCACAAACATATCAAGATATGGTCTGAATACCCTGTTCATCAAATCCATGAAAGCTGCAGGTGCATTTGTCAACCTAAATGATATGACCAAGAACTCAAAATGGTCATACCGTATCCTAAAGGTTATCTTTGGTATATCACCTTTCTTCACCTTCAACTGATGATAACCTAATCTAAGGTCTATCTAGGATAAGCAATTAGTACCCTGAAGTTGATCAAATAGATCATCTATCCGGGGAAGAGAATACTTATTCTTTATCATAACCTTGTTCAGTTGTAAATAGTCTAGGCACATTATGAGAGACCGTCTTTCTTACGCACAAATAGGACAGGAGCAACCCAAGGAGAGACACTAGGCCTTGTGAAACCTTGCTCTAACAAGTCATTCAATTGTTCTTTCATTTCTTTCAACTCAGCGGGAGCCATCCTATAAGGTGGAATTAAAATGGGTTTGGTCTGGGGAAGAACATCAATCCCAAAGTCAATCTTCCTATCAGGAGGGACTCCGGGTAGATCATCAGGGAACACCTCAGGAAACTCATTTACAATCGAGACTGACTCAAGTGTATAAGATTCAACATCATCAAACTTAACTCGCACGAGGTGATAGATACAACCCTTGGAGATAAACTTTCTAGCTCTAAAGTAAGAGATGAATTTGCCCTTAGGCAGTGCAACAGAACTCTCTCTCCACTCTAAGACTGCTTTAATTAGGAAATTGGAACTTAATATTTCAAGTTCTACAGCCAACAGAAGCATAACAGATGTGAAGCTAATCCATGCCAAATATCACATCAAAGTTAACCATCTCCAATTTTACCAAGTCAGCTAAGGTGTCTCTATGATAAATGGACACTATACAATCCTTGTAAACTCTCTCAACTAAGATAGACTCACCAGTAGAAGTGGAAACAACAAAAGGTTCAAGAAAACACTCTGGAAGAATCCCAAACTTACTAGCCATATAAGGGGTCACAAAAGATAAAGTCGCACACGGATCAAGCAATGCAAAAAAATCAAAGGTCAAAACTTAAAGCGTACCAGTAATAACATCTGGTGCAGCCTCCTGATCCTGTAGATTACCCATAGCATACAGAAGGTTCGTCCTGCCTCTTGTACCTATAGTATTACCCCTATGATGATTGCCAGCTGGGGGTGCTGTAGAGGATTGTGCTCTATCGCTTTCTTCACCTCGTCTCCTCTTTCGGCACTCCTGTTGGAAGTTACCAGACTGCTCACAGATGAAGCAAGAATCCATGCCCAAATGACGCTTACCCAGATAGATCTTCCCAAAATTACCACAGGTGGCTTTCCCTTCGGACCTTGAGTCACACTTGCTTGAGATTGAGCACTCTGAGCCCTGTAGTTTCGATAACCATGAGACTTCTGATCATACCCGTTTGGTTGGACGGGCGCACTCACTGTAAAAGTTGCATTATGAGATGATCTCTTCTGAAAGTAGGACTTGTCACCCTTATTCTGCCTCTACTGGCTAGGCTCATGTCCTGCTGATTTCGCCTTTCTGTTCATCTGCTCCTCCCTATCTCTTCTCTTATACTCCTCTGTCTGCGGGGCATATACCATAATCCTAGAGATGTCCATGTTGGGGATCGACAAGGTCCCATTGTACTTTTTCTACACATGTCTGCCCAGACCAGATATAAACTTCCTCATCTTGGCCCTCATGTCTTGGACCATCTCCGAAGCATACCTGGACAGCTTAATAAACTTAAGGTTGTACTCTTTAACCATCATCCCTCCCTACTTTAGGTTCAAGAACTCATCCACCTTCGTCACCCTCAGCTCTTGAGGAAAGAAATGGTCAAGGAAAGTGGCTTCAAACTATTCCTATTCTGCAGGCTCTGCATTCCTCACCCCTACTCTCCTCCCATTGGTTGTACCAAACATTAGCAATGTCTTTCAGATGGTTGGAAGCAAATTCAACTCCCTCAATCCCAGTAGCATTCATAGCTTTCAGGACCTTATAGATCTCATAAATGAAATTCGGTGGGTCCTCCTCCACCTTCGACCCCGTATATACAGGTAGGTTCATCCTCAGGAAGTCTCTGAGTCAGGGTACAGCTGAGGACTCCTGTGAGATAGAGTTAGGAGATTGAGGACCCCGACTATAACCGTGAGAGTTCATCAGTTGAGTCAACATTGTGATGGCTCCCCTAAACTCTGCCTCTGTGCTAGGAGCTGGTTGGGCTGAGCAGGGGGCACTTGTGGGACCTCAGTAGTCTTGGCATGCCATCCCCGTCTCCTCGTCTTCGTCTGAACAAGGACCTCCAATTGAGCATTCTCAGCAGCTATGGCTAAGGCATCTCTCTGAGTAGTTCTCTTCGGTGGCATTTTTGTAAACATGTAATGCATGAATTAAAATCAAATTTCCATAAAGTCAAACTCTATCTCACGAACTCAGATCATAGAAGAAGGGTACACTTCCTAATGTCCTATAGCTTCCTGCTTATGAAGTGTGGTGCACAACACACCCACAAACAAGACTCTACTAGACATATCTTCATAGACTCCTTAGGACACTTGAACTCTGTGCACTGATACCAAGTTTGCCACGCCCCGAGAGAGCACTATAGGCGTAACTGGCACTCGAAGACTATTGCTATCCCCCAAGTGAATCACCTAGTCTCATCGCATTTGTTCATTCAATTGATTTGCAGAGGATATTAAAGAATAATCTAAACTGTTAGTGGGCTATCAGACTCATCATCAACATCCATCATGTGAAATAGGATTAGCGAAAACAAACTTAGTTTTTTAAAAAAACAGCATAATAGGGAAAAAGGAACCCTAAAATCAATCATCAACCGTCTATATCTATGAAGCCTTTATAACTACAGTCTAAGAAGGCGCCATGATAGGCCATGGCTACCACAATCAAATGAAATAAGTCAACAGAAATAAAGCGAGAAACATTCTCTGAATACATGGGAGGACTCACCACTATCTGGGATCAAAGAACTCTAAACTTCAACGATCTGCCTGCTGAAGTCCTCTGTCTACTAAATCTACATCATAAAATGATACAGCGCCAAAAGGACATTAGTACGTGGAATGTCCTGTATGTAAAATGGGCTAATATAAATAGTGTAAGTAAGATAGTATAATATGACCTCAACTCATCGGTTACTCAACCTCAATTAAAGATAAGAAATAGTATACCATCACATCACCATCAATCAAGACTCATGCTATCACATCAATATCAAAGTACTATCAACAGGGGACCTATCTGGGAGTTTCTTATACCTACACCCATCACTTATGAGCTGGTGATGGTACAACAAAGTGATGTCATTGCAGTATCCGCCCAAAACCTTGTCGGGGTGAAAGGGAGTACATCAGGGGTTTTATTATAACATCAAGTCCTCTTTTGGGACTTAGAAAACATCCATTTATCACGGTCCAATCCTTCTCTACATTGGCCATGTAGTTAATGAATGCGACTGCAACTCACCCTTACTCATTTTCGATAATTAATACTCCTCCTAGGACTCAACATGCTCATAAACATCAATATTAAGTTTTCTCATCGTTTAGTCTCTTTTGGACAAGGGCATTATCTATCTCATCATCTCTCAACTCGGGAAGGTTATGAACATTCTTTAGAACTCAAGTGTGACCTCTTAAAGACTATAAGGGTCTCATACTCCATCAATTCCAGTAACATTATCATCAGTGCTCACTCAAATTAAGACTCAGACCACAACAATCATGATACATGCGTAATCAAGGCTCTAGACATCGACCCCTAGCATCATTCATGAATCTTTAACAATTGCACATACATAGTTTATACAGTAGTTCAAATAATAAATTAAGAAAATTATTCAAAATTTGATGATGATCAATTTAAGAAATTATAGGTAGATTAACAGTAGTTTTCAAGATATCAAGCAGTAATTTTATCAGACAAGACTCATCAACTTCTCCTATCAACCAACTACATTCAATGGGGCACATATGAGAACGATCTCATATTTTGGGTAGCCTTTACATACTTGGGATAGTAGAATTCTCAACTTTTTTTCAAGAACTTGGACCTGGACTTTGAAACCCTCAACTCTTTCTTCTTCTTCTCTCAAAACTCCCATTGTAGACTTAGAAAAATAATGGGTTTTGAACCCTCAATCAATACTAAACGACCTTAAAAGTGTGTATTAGGACTTAGGATAGGGTGAGGAATGACCAAAAGGCCCCTTCCAAATTAAAAGAAAAAGTTTCAAAATCTATACACTGGTCCACGACAAGCCAGGGGAGCGGACCAGTGTATTTCTCAAATTTTTGGAGTTTTTAATTCTCATCAATTTTTTTTTTAAAAAAAACTTAAATGTGTCTCCACTCCCTCTCCGCGTCACCCCAGCAGCGCGGATCGACACTGTTTCAGGTGAAATTAGCGAAAATTATTTTTCGACCAGGTTGCTCTAAAATAGTGTTGAGGCCATTTTCCCACTCGATTTTCCGCGTTGATTGCAAATCTGATCTCGAATTTTTCATTGAAATTTTGGAAGATGTTGTATGCGCATGATATGTTTAGGAGCTTTTCGATAAATTTTGCGGAGTGTTACACTAATGGATGGATTCCATATAAATAAGTTATCATCACTAATGGCAAAACAAATCAATCAATTAATCGAACCCATAATGTAAGCGCCTCTTTGTAGTTTCTTCATGGGATAATCTACGTCAAATGCCTCAAGCACAGAATCATCTCGTAACGAGCTAAGAGAATACTCCGTAATAAAGATTTGAATTGGATGAGTGCTAGTCCAAGCCCCAATCCTGTGGTGCATGTTGACACCCAATTTTTACCCGTCACAGTGTCAAATTATTCACGAAGCTTTGTATTTTTATTTTAACGATTTTGAACAATTATTATTAAAAAAAATTCGTTAACTGCACGCGCCCCTAATATTCCCTTACCCCCCGACCTTCTTCCTCATTTGCCCCAAATCAAACCCTAAA
>JAABOM020059222.1:0-13065 GCA_011800125.2 Solanum clarkiae
AGAATTGATGCTACTTTGACCAATCCATGTTATGATTTATTCACTATCATTAGTATAAGTAAAATGTGGGGTGTTACATCATATGCATTTCCTTTTGGCTTGTTATCACTATTCATCTTCTTAAAGGCATGTCAAATGTAGAAACCCTTATAATATGTGTAGAACACATATAGTTACAGGTTGGTTCTCCCGATCCTTATCGACAACGGGTGCCGGTCCGCCATACGGGACTTTGGGGCGTAATAATTTAGTATGTTTAGATTATATTTAGACAACACTTGTGGCATATAGCATGTTTTTATGTTTTGTTTGAAAAATGATACCCACCAAAAATTTTGATTAAGTAGCTAAATAGTAACCATGTATGTTTGAGTGTCTAACAATATCTGTTCTGATATGTGAGGGTACATTGAGATAAAAAGCATGATCTGTGAGTCTTTTGTTGGTAATGTATGTAGTGCCATGTGATTGTGAGCATAATTTTCCAAATTCATGTATTTTATGCTTATTTAGAACTTTCCCTATTACTCTAAGTTAGATTGTAGATTAGGAAAGGATCTTAGGCCATTGTTTTAAATAGTCCACTTTAGCCTAAAAATAACTAACCAAATAATGATGTATCCCTTGTTCCTAATGTTTGACCCTAACATGTACCTAGTCTTTGAAAACACCTAATTAACATGTCCTAAAATTGGCCTTGGTCCTTCCTTGAACATTATGTACCTTAACTGAGGCAACAAGTCTAAGTTGAGGGTGGCTACCAAAAGTGGTCCTGGTTTAGAGGATGGATATTGTACACCTCAATACAAGCTAAAAGCCTAAGTTGATAGTGGTTGGTGTAAGGGTAAAGAACAAAATAAGGGGGTGAGTAAGGAATACAGAGAAAAAGGAGAAAAATCATGTATTTTGGTGCAAGAAAAATGAAAAATGCCTTAATTGAGAGCTAAAAAGTAAAATAAAGTTTGAAAATAAGGCAAAAAGCTAAAAATGATAAGAAAGCACCAAGAAAAGCTTGAAATAGGAAAAAAGGGAGAATAAGGTGAAATTAACAAAGTTGGTGGGGAAAAATGTAGAAAAACATAGTCTCAAGGAGGACTTTTAGTCACTATTTCCCCAAAATACCATACCAAAAGCCCCTGAGCCAACTTTATAAGCCAAGAAAGTCCTAAAGTGATCCTATCCCAATTAGATGATGGTCTGAGTCGTGAGCATAAGGGAAATCCTATGGTATTAGTCATAATGCATGAATATCTTTTGTGAGGCTGAACATTTTTGCATAGTCCCAAGGTCAAATATGAAAACATCATCGAGTGTCAAATATTAGACTTTTTTCTATGAGGGCACTTGCATTGCATTGTTAGGATTTGACTTGTTCAGTTATTGTGGACTGTTGATAATACCTTTCTTATCATAGTTGTGTTATCACATATACCAGTTTAAATTGGTTTGATAAATAGGTATATAATCCTGTTTTGAAAAGTTGGTGTGGGTATCTGAGTTTGAGATATATGTGATGTATGCCATTGAGTTGAGGTCTATGTGTTGCTGTGCTGTCTATATAGATTGAGTCCATCACTTAAGGATAAGCAACAAGTTTTTAAGTTGAGGGTGTTGACGTACAGCTAAAATACAACACTTTTGATTCTTAAAACATAGGATTTTGTGTGTTCTCAATGCGATATTGGTGGATTTTACGTGTTTTTGTGTTTAGATTTGCAAGATTACAAGTTGGTCATGATTTGGGAAAAAATTGTGGAAGTTGCTAGTTTTTACTATTGTACGAGATAGTTTATAGGTCATAGAACATTCTACGAGTGGTAGATAGGTTTCCTAAGGATTTCCATTGAGGGGCTATTTTTTGAAATTGTATTCTGAGAGTTTACGAGTCGTAGAATACCTTTCGTGTCCTGAGTATCAGAGAAGTAGACTTACATAAAAGTTATTATACGAAACCCCCTTTATGGGTCGTAAACCATTTTACAAGTGGTAAAGGGGTGTCATAGAAGTGAAGTAAATAATTCTAGCAATTGATTACAATACCTCAACTACAAGCCATTGAAGACAATACGGGTCATAGATTACCTTTCGTGTGATGTGTCGACTAGTTTTCCTAATTTGTTTAAGACTCGATTGAAATTATTACAAATAAGTTTTTTAGGTTATTTTTTCAGAAGTTCTCATCTGTTTCGCGTCAAAGTTGTGTAGTTTAGATTAAGTGCTCAGAGAACTCAATATTCTTAGAGAGAAAATTGTGAGAGAGTCTTTGAGAACACTTGTGCTTTAATTCAATCTTCAAGCCTGTGATTTCATTGACTTTGGATTTTCTTGTACTTAATTCAATTTTGTAAGTATTTAATTATCTCTTCTCAATACATTATCTCTTCATCTACACATAGCATGAGTAGCTAAATCCACAACTAGGATTGTGAGAACCATGAAGAACTAACAAAGTAGTATCGGCTAATTCACAATTCCTGGAAGGTGTATATGTATGTATTAATTAACTCTCTTCATTTTGCATGTTTTCTGGTGGTGGCCAACATTAAAATTAGCCTAGTGTTACTCACTAGTCTAAGGTAGTAATGAATAGGAAAAGAGATTAAATAACAAGAATTGATTAATGTGTTCTTATCTAATTAACAAAACTAGGTGAAGGGTAGGTTGTGCTGGGACTAAAAGATAATGGTTAATAATGCACACTATGGAGATGGACCAAGTCGAATAGTGAAATTCCCCTCTCACCTTTGAACAAAGGGCTTGGTGAACTTAAATTATTGTCCTGCATGTTATAAAATAGACAAGAATTAGGTGATTTGGTGATACTGATTTGGGGAATCATGGGGAACACAATACCCTAGTTGGCCTCTATTATTCATTTTTCTCTTGTGATAGTCAGTTTAGTTTATTTACTTATTGATTATTGCAAAATCCCCCTTGGGGAATTAAGTCGGTTAACTACTCGGATTACATAATGGTGAATTTTTGTGAGTCCACGTATTCCCTGTGGGATCGACCTAAACCTTGCTTCAGTTCTTTATCTTGACAGCGACTGCTTTATCCTCTAAAAAGAAGGTGTAACTTGGGTGACATCACAGCCAAATCACGATATCTCTCTTTGTACACCCTATTGTCAGCACTCGGTAGCCCGTAGAGCATTGATAATATGTGGGGCTAAACTCAACTGTCACTCCTTAGATCATGATAGTCATTTCTTCTCCAAAATTGGGGCTATGATGCATTAGCATAGAACTCGAAGATTATGGTGTGGTTGGCTTTGATAGGTTCTTCAGCAAAGCATAGCCAAGTCTAAGCCTATATCAGCCAAAGAACTTCAGCATCTTTTCCTCAAATTTATCCAAGCAAATCCCTCTCTCTAATCACTGTCCTACCCAAGTTTTATCATATTTTCGGGCATATTTGGCTAAGAGGAATTGACTTTGATCAAAGTGGGTTTCTTCTTCCACCTCTGGAAAGATTTCATTATCATGAAGTGCTTGCTTAGGGTCCACTTTTAACCAATTAGACCTACAATTAAAATTAACACAATAAAAATATCTTATTGACATTTAAATCATACATTACAAAGAATTTAGACCAAGGAAATTATTTGGAAGAAATCTAGATCAAATGGTGAAACATTGTTGTTGTTCAACAGTGCATAACTATTCTCTGCGTTCGCGGCTACTCAGGCGTGATCGTGGAGTTCAAATGACTCTAAGCCTCCACATTTGTAGAAGGATATTCATATTTGCGGAGAACAGAGAGTTTCTAGAGTACCCACGTTTGTGGAGGATAACAGTCACCAACACTCAAAATTCAAAGGGGCATTCCATCAAGGAAATGGAGGGTACATAGTTTAATCATCATTTTAACGAAAGAATACCCCCTCCCCGCCAAATTCATCCCTAACAACATACAATAACTACCCAATCAACAATTTAACAACTTAGCATCAAAAATCCACTTCACTTTTCTAAAATTAGGCTCTGAAAGCGTCTCCTAAAATATCTAGAGGTGCAGAACTATAGTAGCCAAAATATGCCCCAGAAATCAACAACAGAGAGAAAAGAACATGGCCATAACAATAGTGGGTCATCTGATAGGAAACATTAATTATTCCACAATCATCACTATCAAGCTACCCTCATGGTAGCACAAGTTCTGTCGATAAGGAATAATGGAAGGTGAGTAGGAAGAACATAACTTAGAATGAAGAATCATAAAGGAGAAAGAGAGAAGTTGGACTTCTCTTGAAGATTGGTGATAGCACAAAGTTTTGAAAACTTGTTACCTCACTCTATTCTTTTTCTTTATACCATGTTATCCTTTTTCTGAAAATGAAACACAAGTTACAAGTGACTTGTCTTTCCTTTTAGCTACACCAGTAAGTTCTCCACCTTCATGGACCTATAGGCACGATCACACCTCATTGCCTTTTTGCACTCCACGATCACAGTCATTTGACTGCCTTCGTGAATGTCAACTGGGTGCCAGACTTGGACTGATTCTCTTCAACTTTGGGTGATCCCTAGCCTAATTGGGTGATTCGCCCTTTTGCAATGGGTGATCATGGGCCTCAAAGTGTGGTCAAAATTGACCGTCTTCATCCTTTTGCAATTTTTGATGGTGTTTTCACCAATTTCCTCAGCTCCAGTCATCTTGACGTTTCAAAACTTGTACAAAACCACTACCAAAGACTTGAAAATTGTGAAGGTTAGCTAAAAACGAAAAATAAAAATCAAGAATCTATTATAAAATTTTAAAATATGAGAATATATTAAAATATGAATAGAACTTGATTCACTACCCATATGTGTTTCCTCTTTGAGGAAATGAATCTCCTCCCTAATTTTAATATGATCTTCCATTTGAGCTCATGAGGAGTGTAATGAGAGACCATTAACATTCTCCATCAGTCTCTCCACTTTGAGGACTTGAATTGTCTACCCAACTTGACATCAACTTTCCTTTTAGGTTCTCAAGGTAGACATGGGAATGTTAAGAGGGATTTTTGAAATCGAACTTCACATTTTGTGACCTCTAAGTGAGCAACACAACCAACTTCAAATGAAACAAAGTTGCCATTTAAGATTTCCATGGCTTGCTTTTGCAACTTTAGTATCATTTCCTTAATTTTGGCCTCTTTGATGATAATTGGACTTGATGTCACGCATTGTCCCCCATATCTCTTCCACAACAAACTCCACTCCTTCTTCTTGAGACTTTAACTCAAAGTTGATCACTTTTGAGTTGGGGCCTCACTCCCTTCGTTGCTTAGCTTCAGGCCAACCTCCAAAACATAAACTTCCCATTCAAATTGGTCCAACTCATAGCCTCTGGCAACAAAAAAGCTCTTAAGATCATCCCTCTTATTAAGCAATTGGTGTCTTTGGGCCACTTCTTTGGGAAGTCTAAGACTCAAGTCAATAAGCCAATACTAACTCATAATACTCTTATCTCCACTCACATCCTCAACACCATTTTTCTTACCATGAAGTGTAATACTCCAAAGGAGGTAGAAAAAGGGCTTACATTCATCAAGCAAGTGTTCATCACAATTATCCATATAACAAAAAGAAAAACAAAAAAAGAAAAAATAAGTAATCACTAATTACATAAAAAATGGTAAACTACAACTCCTAAATCAACTTAATACGTCTATGGTTCCCTAACAACGATAATATTTTTGATGTCGCTCAACCCAGCTACTCAAAGAAAGTAGGGGCTAGTAGTTTGAATCCTTAAGAAAGAGGTTTTTTTCGGGACTTGCTTCCTTTGTCTTAAGTAAAGTTCAGTTTACTTTTTCGATTCGGAACTCTTAATAGTCATCATTAGTATCATAACCCAACTTTCAACATCGGGGTCGATTGCACAGAGAATAATATGTTGGCAAATAAGTGGAATAAGGACCTATGACTACTAGATTTTGACTCAATAAACTAGTACCAAGCAAGAATTCCAACTAAAATTAGGGGAGGGGGAAGTTAAGCTAACAAATACTCATAATAAATAATTAGGTAAGGATTAATCAAGCAAGGGATCAAGGAATAGGAGCATGGAAATCAATCAATACTCAATTGATCTATCACACTTAGCATCAAATTAACTTTATGGGAAGGCTAGGTTGCTTGTAATAACCATGGCTAGTGTACGTGATGTTTCACAATAGCCAACTATGGACTCTTACATGAGCCACTCAGAGACATGCCTGGTTTGAGCGCCTCAAACCAAAAATCCCAAGACCTTAGTCGTTGAGTCCCTTTTGAGGCTCTCAACTCATAAACACATGACTATCATGCAATCCTCTACCTCAACTACACTTGCCAAAGAAATAATTGAAGATCTTAGCTAGATTCAAGTGTCTACCTCAAATCTAGGTTATACAAGAAGATATGCACGAACCCTTAAACCAATTCAAGCAATTAAAGCAATGTGAGAGAAACCCTATTGATTTTGCAAGTAAATTATCAACTAAGCATGAAAGTAAGAGAAATAATTAAGACTCATATATAAATTAGCATCCAAGATTCAATTAAATCTACAAATTTAGCATTCAATAAGAGGGAAAGAAAGAGTGAGTGAAAGATAAGTACAAGTAAAGCCCACACTCTTCAATCCACTTAAGAATTTGTAGAAAACTTGCTATAAATCCTTATGCTAAACTAAAATCTACACTAAGTTATGGTTTTCTTCTTCAAAGATGTTTGAATATTCTTATCTGGTCCATGTTAATTAAAGAACAAGAGTTTCGAGTGTCTATATGTGATTTTGGGAATAGAAATGGCAAAATTCCAGAGCTGCCTGACGCTGGTCTCCGCAACATTCTGCGATCGCGCTCAGCATTTCACAATTGTGGAGGTTGTGTTTCCTTATGCTTTGCATTCATGCCTAGGTCTAGCATGTTTGCACTTCTCCGCTTTTCATAGCTCCTTGATCATGGGCTTGAGGCCATGTTTGCGGAGTGTATCTATTACCAGGTACCATCTCGTGCATTTCAGCTCCTTTTGGCTCCAATTTCAGCTCCATCTTCAATCCTTCTCATCAAGGCCCAATCTAAACCATATGTACCTATAACATACACTATTTAAAGTATATTTAGCCACAAGTCATGAAATTAACAACACCAAATTGTAAGAACAGAGTAAGAAATGAGTGCAAGTTATGCACTCATCAAAACATTTGGTTCATCATTCACCTCTTGCTTCCCTTGTAGTTAGAGTACCTATTGTTATGATGAGCACTACCTTGTTGCACACCTTGAGGCATTTGCCTCACTTGAGAATCTTTAGCTTGTTGTTGAACACCCTTACCCTTATCACAAGCTTTAGGATAATCACAAACCTTGTGACTAAGTTGGTCACATGTAAAGCAACCACCTGACTCCCGATAGCACATACATCCATGGTTCTTACCATATCTTCCACACTTACGAATCATTTTTCCACCATTACCACTATTAGCTTTGGGGTTGGGAACCTTATCATGAGCAAACCTTTTGTTCTGACCATTAGGGGACGTTTTACCTTGAAACTTGTGACCTTGTTAAAAACTACGATCATTAACACCTTGAAATCTACCATCACCAATATGAGTCCTTTTTCTCCCTTCCTTGGAGGCCATTAGATAGTCCCTTATCTTATGCCTAACATCACCACACTTCAAAAAACACTCAGCGCCAGCCAAACACTTTCCTCGATGCTTCTTGACATACTCATGACAAATGGCGAAAGAGAGCCTTTCCTTTTTGTAATTGGGCTAAAAAAGTTTAATAGAAGATGAAGCACCATCGACTTGGGCCCTCTTAGCTATACTCTGTCCCTTATTATCACTTGTAATCCCAAGGGTACCTATATATTAATTTAGTTGTGCTGTTACAACTTAGGTCAATAGCCATATGGCATTGCAAAACTCCATATTGGATATGTCGGTGTTCGAGGATTGATCAACAGGTGAGTGATGGCCACTATCTTCTCCACTATTCTGAAGGGCCTAAGAAATATTCTGAAACGTAATAGATAAGAATCAGTAATAAACCTTACGAAAGTTAGCTCTATCACATAATATACACTATGAAGAAGTGAATCATTTCTTAAACGCCTCACAGCCTCCTATTCATAGTTGTGACATGCTTCACAACCATGAATAAGACTTTACTCGATGTGGAATGTTGAACTCCAAGGACCATTTATAAATGTAGTGCTCTGGTGCTAAGCTTGTCATGGCCCGGACCCAGGGGTTTAGGTATGATACGATGACCAAAAACCCAATGGTCCCCAAGCAAGCCTCTTAGATCATATATATGCACTTCATAGGTTTGAATAATGATTAATAGACGAGTGATAATATGAAAGGGGGAATGGGACTAAGGGAGAAATCATAGCTAAAGTAGGAAGTTCAACTTAATAGTTAAAGCTATAATCAAAGGGTAGTAGTTGTCCAAACACACCTTTAAACAAAAGACAATAAACAGAGCCAAAAATACAAGTCTGGTCCCCTCAATACAAAGTCAAAGAAGAAAATACATAATGTATCTGATATATCAAGAGTAAAGCTAGAAGATAAAGGCTCCATTACCAGTGCATGGGAACTCACCCAAGCTCAGAGTCTTCACGACCAATCTAGTTATGAGTAGGATAAGGTAGTTCACATCTCCCTACATGATTATAGGCATGTAGGCAGAATGCAGTTAGTACTTTGGAATGTATTAAGTATGTAGGTATGCAATGTAACAAATAAATATAATGACCAAGAATACATAGTAGATATGCCTAATTTTTGAAGCTTTAAAAATAAACTTAGTTTCAAAATAAAGCATAAAATAATGCCATGATAATGTAAAGGAAGCACCTAAGCAGATAAGTATGGGGATAAAACCATAACCGAAAAAACTATATAATCTATAATATGGAATACCGATGTTATACTCTACACTAGCCAAAGAGTGAACCTACTTTCTAAGTTAAACTCCACAACAATAGAAATACTAAGTGGATCCACTAGTCTGAAGGCCTAAAAAAGCAAAATCGAAAGACCTAAAAAGGTAAAATCTAAATATCATATGGTGGCACGTAATTATGAGATTAGAAGCTTTATATGAGACCCCTTGGATGGAGACTCACTCCTAACTCATTCGGTGCTAAGTCAAAATCCCAGAGAAACAGAAAATGCATAATCAAAATAGTCAAATTATCAACTTAATTCATAATGTCTTAGCTTGTCAAAACATATTAAACTTGTACATAAGAGTGGATCCAGAACAAAATTTAGAATAATTCAGACTGGGTGTTGAATAACCCAATATCGATTAAAACTTATAGTTCTTGTCCTGTTCAAAATTTTATACTCAAATCCATGCCATAAAGGTCAATATCAGAAATTCATAAATCAACTTAATTCATATTTGTGTATGTGTTAAAAACCTTAAAATCATGTTATTGAACCATAATCAAGCTTAAAATAATCAATGAAGTAATATAGGATCAAAATCATAAAAACCCATAAGAGATTTCCAAGTTGAAAGTATAGATTAGGTTAAATCATGTAAATTCATAATGCTTGAATTAAATCATAAAAAATCTTGATAAATATTCATAAATAATCATAAGAATCATGAATAATCATAATCTAAGCGAATATCAATTATTATGCAATAACCTATAGATAAAAGATTAAAAATTTGTAATTCAAAGTTTAGTTTTTGAAGAGGACTTCTTGGTTGAAAGAAAACCAATAATCAAAACCACATACCTTAAGGTCTTGAAATTTAATGAATGAGACTTGATGAAACTTAAGGAATAACTTTGGAAGCTTGCTCTTCAATGGAGTGGCCTTGGGAACTCTAGAAACTTAGATGAATGTTGGGAGAAAAAACTTGGGACACTTGAGAGTGGTTTGGGGGTGTTTCAGAAAGGAATAGGGCTAAAAATATGAGATTAGGTTTATAAAGTTGTATTTGGGATAAATAGGTCGAAACCCATTCTTGGGAATGTAAAGATATAATCAAAAGATTAAAAAATGACATTTTGTTATGTCCCGACGGGAAAACCTATTGCCAAACCATTCGGCGGTACGCGGAATGGGACCTTCAGAATAGTGTTTTTTTTCTAGAAAAAAAGAATTTTTGAAACTTTTTGAAAGCCCAAATAGGCTTCAATAAAACGGTCATAACATTTTACTCCAACCTTGAAATGAGGTGAACCCAGATTTATTGGAAAGATAATTCAAATACATACAATCTTATATGTAGTGGGTGACCTAATTAATTATGTGCTAAATGTTATGCCTATTTGAAGTTGACCCTTATATGATTTCACACCGAAACTTTCTCGATTGGAATCCTTTGGACTTCGCTTGAGATAAGAGATGTCTTATAACCCCAAATCACATGTTATTCACTTTGAATACTTAGAAATTGATCCAACTACCTTAGTATTCATCAAGTTGAGCCTATATGCGTATGAAGAATGACTCGGGTCTTAGCTTAAGATCTATGATGTTACAATAGAATTCAAGGAACTTAAAGAAAAGGTAAAAAATTTCAATGAAGGACTTAGTAGGTTAAAGGTGGACCATAAATCAACTTACATACCTTAGGTGTAGCCTAATAAGAATGAATTTTTTGTCATTGAGGAAATCCTTGAAAATCCTAACTTTCTTGCCTTGTTTTGTGAGAGGATATTTCCCTTAGAAAATATGAGAAAGTGGAAGAGTGAAAAATGAATAGGAATCTAGGGTTTTAAGGTCTTCTTAGGGCCTAAAGGGTCACAAAAATAACACAGTTTAAACTTGGGATTGGTGAAATGGACACAAATGTCCTTTATTGAAAATGCTGACTACGAACCACAAGACCCCAATTATGAGCTGTGGATTAAACCCTAATTCATTGTTCTCGTCATCTTATTCTCCTTCTTTAGAGATTGGTTATCAACAACTAAACCATGAAACCCTTACCCATGGGCCATACTTCAATCCTCAAATCGAGGATAGCCTCATGGAGTCCTTTCCTACTTCGCAAAATTTTCACTTTTCTGGACCCATTCACAAAGCCTAATCACAGACCGTTTAAAGTTCTATGGGTCATCCTGTTGGTCATGGGTTACCTTTAAGAAACTTCAAATTTTCTTTATGTCTAGAACTCTTACCTATGACTCTATCTACAAGCTAATTTTCCATCCATGAGACGTGTATAATCTTCATGAATCACTTCACACTTAGAAAAACTGTTAAATTCTTGAGACTATCATCCATGAGCTTGGTCTATGACTCTTGATTTGAACCACAAGCCGTGAACTTCGCTTCATGAATTGAGCCTTGACATTTCTAGCCCAACTTTCCTGCACTTTCTGGGCTCTTAACTTAAGGGTCCTTACAAAAACCTTAATTTAAGGTGCTTTACATTACTTGTATCATTTTAGTCTTCTTAGAAATAAATCTTAGGTGGTGTGAAACTTAAGTTGCAGCATGTCGACTTAGTTGGTTATTTTTGGGCCTTTTTTGTACTCTTCAGGTTCTTGCCTCTTGTTCTTTATTTTAATTTATCAAATTATTAAGCCTTAGATCGTGAAATCAAGATGTTGGAGTCCAAGTTAGCACTTTGGTGCCTTGATAAGATTTTGATAAGCCATGAAAATAAAAACTTTTATGATTCTTGAACATAGGATTATTGTGAGTTCTTAAGTGCATTTATTAGTTTTATATGTGTTTTATGTTGATTTTATAGGAAAATGAGGACTTCTTTGAATTAATGAGCATGGGCTGATTTGAGTTGAAAATGGACATGAGCTAGAAAGGAGTCGTTTGTGGATGAACTTGGAAAAGCCATGATAAACATTTGGCATAATTGAAATTTTAGAACATCTTGATAGAACATAAGATTATTGATAACCAACAAGTGTCAAGCCATCTCGAAAGCAACCAAGAAACCTTGTGGTAAACTACATCAAAGATGCCACACATGAACTTTCCCTCTGATTATAGTGATGTAGACGAGTCATATAAAGGTGTAAAATGGTGACGCAATAGTGTCTACTTTGTAAAAAGAAAGGGAATCAATAAGAAACAAAAAGGAGCAAGGAAGCATACCATGAGGATGTTCACAACCTATGGTATGCTTGACGCTTGGTGAAATGGCTCGTCCAGGCGAAGGCAAGTAGATTTGTATTAAAGGGATTTATCACAATCCCTTGTACCATTTGTGGTACACTCCATGAGCCATGAAGGTTCTCGTGAAGGACATCCAAAGTAGGCTTGATAGTGAACAAATGAAAGCAAGCTACCACAACTAAGTTCACAGATAGTGCACTTCACTGATTGTAAAGAGCTCTCATGAAGTGAACCAAGCTTGGATAGTTTCAAGACCAAGTAACATACCATGGAAGGGAATAGTTGGCTTTGAGCCGTGGTCATGCTCATGATCTTGCATGACTGAAAAGTCCTAGTCTGTTTTGGAGTAGTTTTTCTACATGATTTAGGATTAGGTTTTACTTATTATATAAACCTTGTTTCTATTTCATGATAACATACATTGTTCCCTACATCTTGGGCTAGAATACACAACATTAACATCAATTCTTTTTAGTGATTTTCACCCTAAAAAACGTGCCTATAATGATTGCAAAAGACTACTATGTAAGTGTTACATGAGTGATATGCATAACATATTATCTAACAATACCTCTAGTCATATGAGTGTGGGCCAAAACATGTCCGGCCCTCTCCCTCAAAAGTAAATAATAAAAGTAGTAAAGTCTTAACATAGGTATATAGAAAATGGATGTTGCACTTGAATTAGAGGACTCACCACAAACAAAGTCTTCACGAATCGAATTAGCCACGAGGAGGTGGATGAGCAAGAGCTCCAGTTCCTATGGTTAGATTATATAGACAAAAAGTATGTATTTGTATTTTAAATGTACTAAGTATACGAGATGCAACTCAACAAGGAAATCATAAGTCATAACAGATAAAATGCATAGTCATAACAAAGGGAATAAGCTCAATATGACATGTGTGATCAATGCCTTAATTAAAACATGCATAGGAGGTGAAATCATAAGTTCATAACAT
>JAABOM020059223.1:0-13061 GCA_011800125.2 Solanum clarkiae
AAATTGCACCTCCCCAAAACACTCCACTCCCTTACTTATGCATCATAATTAACTTAAGTGCAATTTCACAATATTTACGAAATTTTCCAACACGACAGTTTACGTCAATTAGAATATTTACGGGGTCTAACACTAGAGTCTTAAAGAGTATGAAATTAATCCTAAAATGATGATCCTAATCCAAGAGGTGATGGTTGATGTAATGAATTGAGTTAGCAATGTCCCATGAGACTAGTTAAAAGAGTAATCCTGGTAATTGATGTTTTATGAGCATATTGAGTCTTGGGAGGAGTATTGAGCACCCAATTGAGTAAGGGTAGAGAACAACTCAAACTCAATAACTACATGACCAATGTAGGAGAGGATTGAACTATAAAATCGGATGTTTCCTTGGTCTCAAAGGAGGACTTGATGTTCTTTATTTGGATCCACCGATATGATGTCCTTTACCTCGGCAAGGTACTGGATGGATGTGGCAATGACATCATTTCGTTGTATCATCACTGACTCACAGGTGATAGTTGTTACTTAGAGAAACTCCTAGTTAGGTCCCACGCTGATAGTACTTTGAGTTGAGTTGATTGTGTGAGTTTAGATTTATGTTGATGAGTCAATTGTCTACTCTTCATTCTTGCTTTAGATGGACATTTGACATCTTGATTGAGTATTTTATGAGTTGATGTTATTCCATATTATTCTGCCTATATTGTTTCATTCAGCCATCTTACATGCTCGTACATTCCACGTACTGATGTCCATTTGGGCCTTTATCTTTTCATGATGCAGAGATAGGTACTCTAGATCCTCAACAGGCACTCTGTTGAAGGTTATTTCTCTCTACTGTTGATTGGCGACTCCTCCCCTGCATTCTGAGGATATAATTTTATATTACTATGATTTGAGTTAGTTCATTTTGATTTTGTAATAGTTATGGTCAGTCATGGTACCATTCTATACTATAGGAGTAGAGCCTTCATAGACTAGAAGATGATGACTTGATGTTAGGGTATTTCCCATTTTTAATTGAGTTTTCTAAAATCTGCTATCATGTTTTAGATGTTTATTTAACCTTGTTAGCATATGAGCCTTATTGATTGAGTTAGAAGTAATCTGAGCTCCCATTATTATGTTTTCCTTTATTCTAATGTCTTCCACTGAATTTGATGATTAAATGACTGCTTTGAGGCTGAGTGGTTTGCTTGGGGACTAGCAATAGTCTCTAAGTGCTGGCCACATCTTCGGTACCCTCTCGGGGCGTGACAAACTTGGTATCAGAGCATAGAGTTCAAGTGTCCTAGGGAGTCTATGAAGCCATGTCTATTAGAGTCTTGTTTATGGGTATGTTGTGCACCACACTTCATAAGTAGGAGGCTATAGGACATTAGGAAAGGTTACACTTCTTTTGTATTCTGAGTTCGTGCTATAGAGTTTTAACTCTATTTAAAATTTCCATCTGATCCATGCTTTAGGCATTTACAGATCATGCCTCTTAAGCATACTGCTACCTAACAAGATGCCTCAGTCCCAAACACTGAGAATATCCCACCAAAGGTCCCTACTCGGACAGGGATAAGAGAATGGGGTCGACCTGCCAGAGCCACTGGGGTTCCACAGGCACCTCCTGTTCAACCAACTCCCACCTCAAAGCCAGACTTCAGGGGAGCCATTACTATGCTCACTTAGCTAGTGGCCTTACAAAATAATAGCATGGTTCACAGGCTCCTAGCTCTAGCTCCTAAGAGCCCATGCTACAACTAGGCTCAAAGATTTCTTGAGGATGAACCCACAAGTCTACATAAGGTCGAAGGTTGAGGAGGACCCATAGAACTTCACTGGTGAGGTCTGTAAGGTTCTAATGGGCATGCATATGACTAAGATTGAGGGAGTTGAACTTGCCTCCTATCATCTCAAAGATATGGTGAAAGTTTGGTATAACCAATGGGAAGATAGTCGAGGAGAGGATGTTGAGCCTGCTTAGTGGAGTGGGTTTGTGAGTGCTTTCCTCGACCACTTCTTTCCCTAAGAGTTAAGGGAGGCAAAGGTTGATGAGTTCATGAACTTGAAGCAAGAGGGGTGGACTATTAAAGAGTATTGCCTCAAGTTCATTAAGCTGTCCAGGTATGCCCCAGAGATGGTCCAGGATATCAGAGCAAGGATGAGAAAATTTGTGTTTGGGTTTGGTAAACATATGAAGAGAGAGTGCAAGGCAGCATTGCTGGTCCCAGGTATGAATATCTCCAGAATCATGGTTTATGCTCAACAAACTAAGGAGTATAAGAAGAAAGATAGAGAAGAGCATTTGAGTAAGAAAGCCGAATCAGCTGGGTATGAGCCTAGCCAACATAAGTAGAATACGGGAGATAAATCCTACTTCCAGAAAAGGTCTTCTACTTGTGCACCATCATCAGCGAGTATGCCCGTCCAACATAATAGGTACGATAAAAAATCTTATGATTACTAGAATTTCAAGGCTCAAGGCTCTTAATCCCAAGCTAGCGTGACCCAAGGTTTAAGGGGAAAGCCACCCTATGGAAAGTATGGCAAACTCCAGCTAGGTGAGTGTCGTGAGGGCACAAATGCTTGTTATAAATGTGGAAAGACTGGTCACTTCCAGAATGAGTGTCCTATGAGGAGGTGGGGTGATAAAGTAGCAAAGCACAGTCCTCCACAACACCTCTAGCCGACAGTTATTAGAGGGGTACCACTGTGGGTACTGGAGGGGGAAAAACCTGCCTATATGCGATGGGTAATCAACACAATCAGGAGGTTGCACCATATGTTGTCACGAGCATGATTCGAGTCTTTACTTTTGATTGTTATACATTACTTGATCCGGGTACCACTCTATCTTTTATGACTCCCTTTGTGGCTAATAGATTCGGGATTCTTCCTAAGTGTTTGCTTGAACCCTTTTCTGTTTCTACTCCTACTGGTGAGTCTATCCAAGCTGAGAGCATCTATAGGGATTGTGTAGTATCCATCTATCATAGGGATACCTTAGTTGACTTAATAGAGTTGGAGATGGTAGATTTTGATGTGATAATTGGCATGGATTGGCTTTATGTCTGTTATGCCTCCATCAATTGTAGGACCTGAATTTTTGAGTTCCAATTTCTAAATGAACCATCCTAAAGTGGAAGGGGTGTTCTATTGCACCTAAGTCAAGTTTGTTTTCTACCTTAGAGACAAAAAGCTAATCTCTAAAAGATGTATCTGTCATCTCATGTGAGTTAAGTCTGATGATGTTGAGCCTCTTACTCTAGAGTCAGTCCCAATTGTAAATAAGTTTCCTGAAGTGTTTCCTGAGGATCTGCCTGGAGTCCCTCCTGATAGGGAGATTGACTTTGGGATTGATGTTCTTCTCGATACCCAGCCTATCTTAATTTCGCATTATAGGATGGCCCCCACTGAGTTGAAAGAGTTTAAAGAGAAATTGAAGATTTGTTGGAGAAGGATTTTATTAGCTGAGTGTTCCCCTTGGGATGCCCTATCCTCTTCGTGCGAAAGAAAGATGGATGTCTCAGAATGTTCGTAGATTATAAGCAACTGAATAAGGTCATGATAAAGAATAAATATCCTCTCCCCAGGATAGATTATCTATTTGACCAGCTTCAAGGTGTCGTATGTTTTTCAAAAGATACACCTCAGATCGAGCTACTATCAGTTGAAAGTGAGGGAATGTAATATTCCAAAGACAACCTTTACGACTAGATATGACCATTTTGAGTTTTTGGTTTCCCTTTGGGTTGACAAATGCATCTGCAGCCTTCATGGACTTGATGAATAGGGTGTTCAGATCATATCTTTATATGTTTATGATCGTGTTCATCAATGACATTTTGGTGTATTCAAAAGATGAGGAGGAGCATGTCAATCACCTATGAGTTGTCCTTCAAACTCTTAAGGACCATGAGTTTTATGTGAAGTTCTCAAAATGTGATTTTTGGCTTAAGTCTATTGCTTTCATAGGCTATGTTATTTCCGGTAATGGTATTCAAGTAGATGCCCATAAGATTGAAGCGGTTAAGAACTAGCCCAGACCGACTTTTCGACTAACATAAAAAGTTTCTTGGGGTTGGAAGGCTACTACTGCAGATTTTTTGACAAAGTTTCTTCCCTATCGGCACCATTGACCAAGTTGATTCAGAGAAAGGTCAAGTTTCAATAGTCTGATGAATGAGAGAAAAGTTTCTAAGAGTTGAAGACTAGATTGACTACTGCACAAGTTCTAACCTTGCCTGATGGGACAAAAGACTTTGAAATATATTATGATGCATCAAGAGTTGGATTGGGATGCGTGCTGATGCAGAGAGGGAAAGTGATAGCCTATGCTTCCAGGCAACTTAAGATTCCTGATAGGAACTATCCAATCCATGATCTTGAGTCAGTAGCGGTGGTTTTTGCACTTAAAATCTAGTGCCACTACTTATATGGAGTGCATGTGGATGTGTTCATTAACCACAAGAGATTATAGTATATCTTCAGTCAAAAAGAGCTCAACTTGCGACAGATGAGATAGTTGGAGTTGCTCAAGGATTATGAAATGAGCATCCTCTACCATCTAGGTAAAGCTAACATTGTTTCTAATGCTCTTAGTAGGTTGTCAATTGGTAGCACAACCCATGTTGAGGAAGGAAAGAAGGAGCTAGTGAAGGAAGTGCATAGATTAGCTCAATTAGGAGTTCAACTCGAGGAGAATGATGAGGGAGGAGTTAATGTTCAGAGTGGGTCTACATCATCACTAGTAGTGGAGGTAAAAGAGAAGCAAGATTGAGATCCTGTCATACTCCAATGAAGTAGGCTATCCACAAGCAAAAAGTGATGGTCTTCTCCAAAGGGGAAGATGGAGTGTTGAGATACCACAGTAGACTTTGTGTTCCAGATGTTGATGGTGTTCGAGAAAAAATCATGGCTGAACCCATAGCTCCATATATTCCATTCATCTTGGCTATACCAAGATATACCACGACTTAAATTAAGTCTATTGATGGAGTAGAATGAAGAGGGATATTGATGAGTTTGTTGCCAAGTGTCCAAATTATCAATAGGTGAAGGTTGAGCATCAAAGGTCGTGTAGATTGGTATAGAACTTTGAATTTCCTGAAAATGGAAGTGGGAGATGATCAAAATAGACTTTATTATCGGTCTACTGAGGTCCCAAAAGCAGCATGACTCAATATGGGCGATTTGGACAGGATGACAAAATCAGCTCACTTCTTGGCAGTCAAGACGACTAACAGTGCAGAGGAGTATGCCAAGTTGTACATCCAAGAAATTGTGAGGTTGCATGGAGTTTCTCTGTCTATTGTATCGAACGGAGAAGCTCAATTCACCTTCCAATTTTGATACTAAAGTAAATCTGAGTATAGCCTTTCACCCTTAGACTGATGGTCAAGCAGAGCGCACCATTCAGACTTTGGAGGATATGTTAAGTGCTTGTGTCCTCGACTTCAAAGGAATTGGGATGACCACTTACCATTGAGCAAATTTGCCTATAACAATAGTTATCATGCAAGCATCCAGATTGCTCCGTACAAAGCTTTGTATGGGAGAAGATGTAGGTCACCAATTGGATGGTTCAATGTTGGCGAAGCTGAATTGATTGGGCCTGACTTTGTCCATCAGTCAATGGAGAAGGTAATAGTCATTAGAGAGCAATGGAATACCATTTAGGCTCGTCAGAAATCATACACTGACGTGAGGAGGAGAGATTTAGAGTGCAAGGTGAACCATTGGGTGTACTTGAAAGTATAACCTATGAAGGGTGCATGAGACTTGGAAAGAAGGGGAAATTTAGTCCTCGTTATATTGGTCCTACCAGATTGTGAGGAGGATTAGGAAGGTTGCTTATGAGTTAGAGTTGTCTTCCAAGTTAGACTCAATTTATCCAGTGTTCCACGTCTCGATGTTGTAGAAGTGTTTGCGAGATCATGCCTTGGTGATCACTATTAAGAGTATTGGAGTAAAGGATAGCTTGTCCTATGAAGAGATTCCAGTCCAAATACTTGATCATCAGGTTCGCAAGTTGAGAAACAAAGAGATCGTGTCAGTCAAAGTCTTATGGAGAAATCAATTCATTGAGCAAGCCACATGGGAAGCTAAGGAAGAGATTAGAGCCAAATATCTGCACCTATTCGTTCCCAACGATAAGAATGTCAAAGGTAATGTTCTTACCCATAACTTAAATTTATTTATCTATTCTTGAGTTGATGTGTCTATTCCTGAGTCTGATATAGAGTTTGTGAGGTTGATAAAGAGTCGAGAGTTTGAGTTATTGAGATGAGCGTAAAGTATATTTGTGCTTTGATGTCCACCTTTACTTATCATTTGAGGATGAATGATTTCAAGGAGGAGACGATATAATTCCTGGTAAAATTACCAAAATATCCTTAGAGGAGAGACATGTGAGTAACGCGTCTTCCCATGCTCCAATTGCAAATCTGAGGCTGGATTTGTGATTAGCATAAGAAAAATTGGGTGAAAAAATGGTCTCGATTGATTTATAGAGCAACCGTATCAACAGATAATTTTTTGATGTGAAAAAGATTGCGACAGGTGTACAATGCACACCTGCCACTTACTTGCACTTAGTTTTGGTCCAAATATTTTCTACGAGATTGGAAAACCCGTTTGGAGAATTTTCAGCAAAAAACACCGAAGTAGGCCATGTCCACATTGCAGAGCCCATGTTCTGGGGCGAACATTTTTTTAATTATTTTTTGAGGGTTATTCCTGATCTTTTCCAACCCATCTCAAACTCAAAATACGAATAAAATAGGTAATTTTTCCCAAAAAGGGTTTCTAAACTCATTCTAAGTCCTTTTTACGCAAAACTAAGTTAGAGTTCTTGATAGAAGAAGAGGAAGAAAGTAGAGTTCTAGAGGTTGGATTCAAATCTTTGAGAAGATTAGTATCGCTCTCCATTCCATGTATATAAGACTAACCTAAAGCATGAAATTGTTCTTTCATGTGCCCCTTGATTGATGTAGATTGATAGATAAACGTGTTGAGTCTTTATACGTGTATTTTCTTGAATGTTTTCTTGTAAATTATGCATATCCTGTGTATTTTCACATGTTGATAATCATCACAAACTTGATTTACCGAACAAATACTTTTATATGAGTTATTTCATAAATCCGTATGTGTTATTTTACTAAAGATTGCAAGAATGAACTTAGAAGATAAGTCTAGAGCCTTGTCAATATGAATGTGCAAATAACTGTGATTAAGATCCTAAGATGAGAGTGTTGATGATGATGTTGATGAAATTGATGTCCTTATAGTCTTAAAGAGTATGAAATTAATCCTAAAATGATGATCCTAATCCAAGAGTTGATGGTTGATGTAATGATTTGAGTTAGCAATGTCCCATAAGACTAGTTAAAAGAGTAATCCTGATGATTGATGTTTTATGAGCATTTTAGGTCCTGGAGAAGTATTGAGCACAGAATTGGGTAAGAGTAGAGAACAACTCAAACTCAATACCTATGTGACCAGCGTAAGAGAGGATTGAACCGTAAAATTGGATATTTCCTTAGTCCTAAAGGAGGACTTGATGTTCTTTATTTGGATCCATCGATGTGTTGTCCTTTACTCGGGCAAGGTATTGGATGGATGTGACAATGATATCACTTTATTGTATCATCATCGGCTCATATGTGATGACTGTCGGTTGGAGAAACTCCCAGTCAGGTCCCACACTGATAGTACTTTGAGTTGAGTTGATTGCGTAAGTTTAGATTTATGTTGATGAGTCAATTGTCTACTCTTTATTTTTGCTTTAGATGGACATTTGACATCCTGACTGAGTATCTTATGAGTTGATGTTACTCCATATTATTCTGCCTATATTGTTTCATTCAGCCATCTTACATGCTCATACATTCCACGTACTGACGTCCATTTGGGCCTGCATCTTTTCATGATGCAGAGACAGGTACTCGAGATCCTGAACAGGCACTCCGTTGAAGGTCATTTCTCTCTACTGCTGATTGGTGAGTCCTCTCCTGCATTCAGAGGATATCATTTTATATTATTGTAATTTGAGTTAGTTTGTTCTGAGTTTGTGGTAGTCATGGCATGTCATGGTACTATTCTAGACTGTAGGAGTAGAGGCTTCATAGACTAGAAGATGATGACTTGATATTGGGGTCTTTCCTATTTTGAATTGAGTTTTCTAAAATCTGTTATCATGTCTTAGTTGTTAAGTTAGCCTTGTTAGCATATGAGCCTTACTGATTGAGTTATAAGTAATCTGAGCTGTCCACTATTATGTTTTCCATTATTCTAATGCCTTTCATAGAATTTGATGATTGAATGACTGTCTTGAGGCAAAGTGGTTCGCTTGTGGACTAGCAATAGTCTCTGAGTGTCGTCCACGTCTAGGGAACCCTCTCAGGGCATGACGCATCAGATATCAATTTACCCATCATTCATTCTCGAACTGTAAATAGAAGGAGATGGAAGAACAATTGACGTTACCACAAGCCTAAGTTATGATCTTCTAAAGTCAGTTTTCATCTCTCCATTTAAACTCCTCCTTAAAATCATCCATCAAGGTTGACAACTAAGAACTGAACTTTTCAATCAATTTTTGGTAGATTTACAATCAAAAATAATTTTAAAGTCACAGACTAACTAATGAACCCAATCGAAACCAAAACTCACTCGATCATAACACAATCATTTGGACAAATCTTTTTCTCACATAATCACGATAAAATTCTGAACCGATAATATCGGCTATAATCAGAGATGAACCTGAACCAACCACCCTTCACTCATAATGCAAAAACCATCACATATCTTGTCAAGATTTCATTCTTAAAATCAACTCTTCTCACGAGCTTAAGTTATAAAATGTGATCTTTAGACATTGAAGACTTACCTAGATAATTGAATTTTTCTAACTCAAGAAAGGAAATGATCAAGTTATCACTTAGCAAGCGATAAATTTAAAAATAGAGAACCTCTAACAATACTATCAAAAATAATAGATCAATAGAGTGATTGTAAACAACTCTCAAGGCGATATATCTAAACTCAACGGGCCCACATTCAATCGTATATATCCAAAACATGACCTTCATAACGAGATGAATCTTAAGACTGCGAAGTGATGTCGCACATTCTACACCTCCCTTTGAAGGTATAAGCAGTCCTTGTCAAAAAAATATAACCTAACCAAGGTTAGGGTTGAACCCATATGATATGTGGTCTAAACCTGGAGTAATTACAAGAAATTCGGATGAATTAACCTACTTATCTCCTGAAGGGGGGGTTTGGAAATGCGATAAGTAACCCTAAATTAGAACGAGTAATCAAGAGAAAGTATTGTGAAATAAATGAGAGAATTAAATAGGGTATTGTGTTCCCCATGAATTCCTAACTCAGTATAGCCAAATAATCGTAATCTTTTCTAGTGTATAGCATGCAAAATTGGTAGGGTATGTTTACCAAACCCTTTGATCTAAGTGAGAGGTAAATTTCACTACATGATTTGATCAATCATTGCAGTGTTGCATTACTAACCCTTACCTTTTGGTCCAATATAACTACCCCTTGATCCGGTTAGGTTGATTAGACGAGAGGGATCACATCGAATCTAGTTAATTATCCCTTTTTTCATTCATTAACTCCTTTATCAAACAAATAAGATTAAGGCGAGTTCTAACATTGGCCAAAGTTAAAAAAGCATTCTAGATAAAGGGATTAAATAATAAATGCATGCACACTTTCTAAGAATTACGAATTATCTGGATTTACTTTTTTAGTTCTTCATGGTTCCCACAACTCTAGTTGTGGATTTAGCTATGCATAATTATTATAGATGAGAGAATCGTGTTATGAAATATCATCATTAAACACTTACAATGATGAATTGAAGAACAAGAAATCCAAAAATTCTTCACAGGAAATCCCAATGTAATAATCGCAAAATAAAAATCACAAAATATGAGTTCTAAAGTCTCTCTACTTGTTCCTAGATGTTTCTATCCTTCCACACTAAGAAAAAATAAAAAAAAACTATTTATAATAAGCAAAATACAAATTCAAAATGGAATCAAAATACTGGATTCAACAACTTAATAGACTAGGTTACGTGCCATAGGTGAAATCACAGACCATACTATGCACTTTCTAAATAGTCTTCAACCTACGAGACCTTCTTACGAGCCATCTTTTGACTTATGATCCGTAAAGGGTTTCATCTACTAACTCTTTTGAAACTCTTCAAAACTTTGATCCTCTAGGCATGACCTTATCTATGATTCATCATCAAACTTATGACTCGTAAGGGACTTCCTCTGGTAACACTTCAACATTCAGTATGTTTTCTAATCTTCAACCTATGAACTCACATACGGGCCATAAAGAATTCTATGGCTCATCTGATAACTTTTACTTTTCAATATTTGAAAATTGTACTTTCCTTTTATATAATTCACGACTCATCCTATGGCTCATGGAATAAACCACAGCCATAAAGTGCTCCGTAAGTCACCAAAAACTTAAAATTTGCAGACTTTGACCCAAAATCATCCTGAATCCTGTAATCTTGCAAAATCAACATAAAAACACATTAAATCTACTAACATCACTTTGAGAACACACAAAAATTCAAATTTTAAGCATAAAAAGTGTTGTATTTTAGTAGCACATCAATACTTTCAACTAAACATTGTTGCTTGTCCTCAAGCAATGGACTCAAATTATATAGGCAGTATAGCAACACCCAAACCTCAATCTAATGGCATATATCATCCCTATATTAATCATAGATACCCACTCTAACACATCATTGCATTTGAGACAATTATCAAACAAACCAATGCAGATCAATATATGACAGTGAAACTATGACAAGAAAGGTAACTACAGATAAGCCATAATCACTGAAATAGCCTAGAATCAACAATATAATTCAAGCGCCCTCACAAAAAGAAGTCTCATATCTCACTCATAATGGTATAATCAAATTAATGCTTGGTACTAACAAAAATCACTCACACTCACAATAAATATTCAAACACTGTGCTCAACACATATGTTTGCCCCTATACTTATGAACATGACCTTTGACTACTTTCACTAGGATCAGTATATGATTCTTTTGGCTTGTAACGTAGGCTATGGGGGCTTTGGTTTGATGTTTATTGAACATAGTGACTAATATCCCTCCTTGGCACTATGTTATTCTACGTTTTTGCCCTAGCAACAATAATATTTTTCAACTCATTCTTCCCTTCTCCCATTTCAAACCTTTCTGGTGCCCTATACAAATTTTTCAGCTCATTGCCTTTTGATTGTCACATTCTTTTTCTTTTTAGCTCACTATTTTGGCATCTATTCATTTTTCTCGTACCCATTACATATTTTCCCTTTTTCATACATCACTAGCTTCTATCCTCATTTAGTATGATATTTCTTACACCAACCACCCTTAATTTAGGCTTTTGGCCTGAGTTGAGGTGCACAATATCCAACCTATGGACCAGGGCCACTTTTGGTGGCCACCCTCAACTTAGGCTCTTTGCCTGAGTTGAGGAACACAATATTTAAGGAAGGACCTGGGCTAACTTTAGGATTTCACATTCAAAAAGACTTGGTTACTTAAGTGTTTACAAAGAAAATAGTACATGTAAAACTCAAACATTAAGACCAAGGGATACATCAAACATTTGATTGGTTATTTAGGCTAAGTGGACTAGCAAGAACAATGACCTAAGATCTTTTCTAACCAACTAACCTACAGTCTTGGTCATAGTAATAGGGCAAGTTCTAAATTAAAATACAATATAAGAATCTTGCATAGAAGCTCACACACACTTGGCACTGATTACACTATTAATACAGACTCTCATATCATGTTTTAAATCACAATTAAACTTCAACTTATCATAACAAGCACTGTTAATCACTAATTTCACATGGTTGTTATCAAAACTACCTAACACAAAATTTTGATGGGTATCATTTTTCAACAATATTAATATATGCCACAGGCTGTAGTGCAATATGCTGCTACTACTATTTACACATCTTGAACATGCTACTTCAACAGAAAATAAATATCCTTAGGGAAAAAACAAAGGCAAGAAAACCCCTCAGACTCCAAAATTGGGATAGTTATAGGTCATGGTTACTCAAACTTCATTGAGGCCTATAACTACCCACTCCTCATCGAAAATGTTTTTGTTAAACCCCGTATTTCTTTAAATTAAGGATAATTATATAATTGGGAAATTTTGTTGTGGATTTCGTGTAATTTGAACTTAAGTATATTCCTGGTGCATGATTAAAGCATCAAGTGAATTTGGCGTGCAAAATTAAGTTTGAGTCGGAAGTCCTCAATTGGATCAAAATAAAAAAGTTTAGAACCTAATTGATCAATACGCTAAGATGGACCCCTTATGATGCAATTTTGGAAAGTTGAAATCTATATATAGGCCCTCTTGTTCCCAAATAAAAACATTTCATTGTTCTTACAATTAGTCTCAAAATAGAAGAAGAAGAAGAAGAAGAAGAAGAAGAAGGGAAAGAGGAGAAGAAGATGAAGAGGGAAGGAAAGAGAAAACAAGTAAATTTCTTAATCTTTGTGTTCTTGTTTCTTAAGTATTCTAGTTATTAAGTTGTTGATTGTGAATTGGAATATTGGGGG
Organism: Solanum clarkiae; assembly: GCA_011800125.2. Classification (NCBI taxonomy): domain Eukaryota; kingdom Viridiplantae; phylum Streptophyta; class Magnoliopsida; order Solanales; family Solanaceae; genus Solanum; species Solanum clarkiae. The sequence continues at coordinate 12,665 of JAABOM020059223.1, forward strand.
TTTAGGGAGATAGGATAATTTTGGAGTGGCATAGCCATATATATATATATATGTGTGTGTGTGTGTATACCTAAGAACATCTACAATACGCGTATAACCATGGTTGAATGAAAAGTGAACCGAAGGGAGACAAATTGAGAGAAGAAAATCGAAGAAGCAACCAAGAGCTATAGTAAAGTAGCTCTCAGGTTGCTACAGTGAGGGAGGAACCAAATTGCTTTTTTTCGACTTCTCGATAAATTGTCGCTTCTAGGGTAGTATATTGAGGTCTCTAAGCATCGTAGCAGCTTTGGTTTGGTGGGAAAACGTTTGAAAATCCATAGGCGAAGAATTGAAGTTGCAAACGGATTGGAAAAGTATGTCCCATTCTAACTTCTATTGGATTAGTGAAAGCCAT
>JAABOM020059224.1:0-13059 GCA_011800125.2 Solanum clarkiae
GGGTCTAGGTTAGACATATAGTAATATGAATATTGTGAGTTTTGAAATCTTATGGTGATAATTTACTTGACTAGATCATGGTGCTACGGATTCTATTCAAAAAGGAAAGGCCAAGGTGTTAGATTGACCATGATTAGACTAAGACAAATGGACTTTCAGAACTTTGTAATTCTCATAGAAGTTCTTTTCTCAAATTATCCTCTCTCCTACGTGTGACACGTGAAATATTTCAATATTATAAGAAATAAGATGATTAAAAATGTAAAGGTGAGTTGGCGTGTTATTATGGTACTTGAATTGATAAATATGGTTAAGTGATGAGAATTCTATATTTTTTATATATATATTGTTGTGGTTGGAGATTATGAGTAGATTCTCTTGTGGAATTCATATCATGTTCATTCATTCTATGACATGCATGTATGCATTGATTCCAGATATTGATATGAGTGAGATGGAAAATATTGGGACCGAGGTCTTTACCGATCGAGATATTGTGATGCCGAGGTCTTTTCCGGTAAAATTATGATGTTGAAAACTCTATAATGATATTGTAATGCCGAGGTCTTTGCCAGCGAATTTATGATGATATTGTGATTGCCAAGGTATTTGCCAACGATGATGTGATGCTGAGATATTTTAAGTGATGTTATAATGTCGAGGTCTTTACCGATGATTTTTGCATAAGCATTGCATTTCACCCTTGCATATTATTGCATAGCACGATGTTATTCTTGTGATGGATTATACTGTCATTTTTAGCTTGTGCTTTAGAATTGTGATATGGTGAAATACCATTTTTTATTATGTATTATGTATTATTGGGCTGGATTAATTTTCTGTGCAGGTTGTAGTCGTGGAGATTGATTGGGGTGAAAGGAGTTTGTGTAATCTATTAGACTTACTTTTTTTAGTTAGTTGACTTGCTGGGTACCGCGTGGTATTTGATACTCACCCCTTTCTTCAACACTTGTGTAGGTTGTGAGCCGGGTAGTGAATAGTATTTTTCTTGATCCTCCGAGGCTTCCCAGGATACGTCGAGAGGTAGTTGTTGTCATCTAGTTGACTCTCTTGTTCTTATTTCTTTTGTACTTGTTCTATTCGAGAAGAAGGACAGTTTTGAATTGTGTTTCCTGATTTTCTATATTTCTAGTGGCTTGTATACGTCACAACTAATCGTTGGGTGGTATTTAATTTTATGAAAAATTTCAGCTTTAGTTATCTACTCTAGTTAATTACTTCCGCACGATATGTTTATTATCCTTTTGAGTTAAGGCTAACTTGTTCTGGTGAGATTGAGCAAGTGTCATCATGCACATTTTTGGATCGTGACACATCATCATGATCTGAGCAACCTTCATTAGCACGTAGAGAAGGCATTAGCCCTAAACCATAGAGACAATACTGTGAGCAATCACAAATGTAGCGATTTCAGGGGTGTAAGGAAATACTTACAGATCATGCACGGCTGGGGTAGTGAGGATAACAATGAACAAGATCAAGCACCAACATCCTAGTGCTCAAACCACCAATCCTTATTGACGAACTCAAAGGTTACGATAGAAAAGGCTTAGATGAACAATCACAAAAGGAGTTGACACTTACAAAGTCAATCCATGGAGATACAGACTCGATACTCATATCGGACTGGGGGAACTATGTATACACATACACATATATATATACTTTTTTATTTGGTGACTGTGTCTACACCAGAGCTCCAACTAAATTTGAATCGTACGTTATAGGAACCATTTAGGGATAAGATCCCAACAAAATTTTCTTCATACTCAAGGCTTGAAGCCGACACCTTTGATTAAAAATGAAGCAGTCTCATTATTGCATCACACCATAACCTATATTGATAATTTTATTCTCTTCTAATGTTCAAGGAAAAAAACATCTTAGTTTATCATCGAGTTTTAAATTCATCAAGAGAACAAACCCAGTTATTTCAATAACTTGGGCCACATAATTGAACTCTGTAATTTATATTGATTATATTCCCTTTTGGATAGAAGTTATAGAGTCATATTCTGAAAGTTTCTTCAATTTTAAATAAACATGTCTATTCCTTCCAAGCATGCATAAATATATATATAAAAATTATGTTCAATAAAAATGCAGACAAATTATCAACCAACATGCATATATAAATTAATAAGGATAAATTATATTATTTAATATGATAAATATTTAAGTATAAGATTATTATCTTTTCAAATATTGATTGCTTATATGTTTTAACGTTACAACCAAGCAATCTTGCATCTTCAAATGATGTAATATGACACTATTCTTTTCTATGAAAAACCTCTAATTTTAGAAGAATTCTATAAAATTAGCAAAATTTAAATCATTAGCTCATCTATTTATGTATGAAATTGCTGAAAATAATTTTAAATATTTTATGTATATTACCTTTCTTCACAGTCAATTTTTTTGGTGCGACAACGAGTACATCGAGGAATATTATCATTAAATTCAACTTTCTTGTATCATTTGGTGCATGATGCATACCATGAGTTATCTTTATTTATTATATTTTCAATTGTTACATTAAACTTGCAATATGTAACCTACAAATATATATATATAAATATTCTCATTTTTTTATGAAATAATTTTGCTTAAAAAGACTTCTATTCATAATCAAGGAAATAAATAATTTCATACTTAAAATAGCAAACACATTCATAAAAAGAACCTATGTACAACTCTATATATACTCCTCTAACTAGTTCCATATATTTCAAACACAACTTTCTCATATTCCTGTTTATTTTTCTCTTCTTTCCCTCAAAAAGATAAATACCAGTATTTATATATATATCAATATCATTAATCATCTACAGAATGGAGAGTTGTAACTGCAACAAATCATTCTCCATTCTTCTGGCTTTAGAAGCATATAGTTGCTTCAGAATGATTTGTTGCAGCTGCAACTCTCCATTCTGCAGATGATTAATGATGTCAATGTATATATAAATACTTGTATTTATTTTTCTGAGGGAAAGAAGCGAAAAATGAACAAGGATATGAGAAAGTTGTTTTTGAAATTTATGGAGCTAGTTAGATGAGTATATATAGAGTGGTACATAGGTTCTTTTTATGTATGTGTTTTTTTTTTTATTTTAAGTACGATATTATTTATTTTCTTGATTATGAATAGAAGTCTTTTTAAGCAAACGTATATCATAAAAAAATGGGGAGTAATGTTTTTTGTTTCTGACTTTTTTTTGCCTATTTTTTTGGGCTATTTGTTGAAATTTTTTCCTATTTTTCTGGACTCTTTTGTCGAGTAGGTTTTTTTTCCCCAAGTTTTTTCCCCTATTTTTTAGAGTTTTTTCTTTTTTTTGGACGATGTTGAAAGAATTTTGCCTTATTTTTTTATGTTTTGTTTTTAAAAAATCCCCTATTTTTGTGGATTGATTTACTTTTTACTAAACTTTTCTTTTCCTATTATTTTGGAAGTATTTTTTTTTTTACCTTTTTTTAAAATCAAATCTATTTTTGGTGGAAAAGAATTCTCCTTATAGGAATTTAACTATAATAAGAAAATCTTCTCAATTTAACTTATATTATATTTATGATATCTAATATTTTTTGATCATTTTTTTAAGTATTAGTAGAAACTTTATTTATTTTTTATTTTTTGGACTTTATTGACGTATTTAGCCTATTTTTTTTTCCTGGACTATACTTTCAAAAACTTTTGGAAAAGTGTAAAATATTAGGACTTCTTTAAATAGAATTTATAATTTTTTTTTAGGCTAAAATCATCAACAAACATCTCAACTTGTCCTCATTTTTCATTTATACACCTAAAGTAAGAAAAGTTCCTTACAGACACCCCAACCATCTATAATTTAATCCCCCATAAACATTTTTAACCAAATTGGTAATTTGTGTGTGGCTTGTGTAATCTAAACCCCATGACCTGGACAAGTCATCTGCTCCACCTATTTTCCATCTGCCACATATTATATTATAATTTTAATAAAAAGAGAGAGGAAAAAAAAAAGGAAAAACACCTTCTTCTTCACTGCTGAACCCTCCCCAATCGACACCCTACTTCTTCACTGGAACCTCTCCGTCAGCCATACATTCATACTTTAATAATTATCATTCTCTCCATTGTTTTTTCTCTTTCTTGAAGAATTTTTTCCCCACCCATTCACCTACCTCACTCATTTATTTCAATACCCATTAACAATCACAGATGAGAGATGTCATTTTTTCTCCAATTTCACTCTCTTCCTCAAACGTTTTGTTGATATTTTTTCCTTATTGTGTTGTGAGTTCATTAAAATTTGAATTCTTTAACAACTTCAAAAAATAATCCTACATTCATGTTCATCTCGCCAGAAAAAAAATGGAGTTTAATCGGAATTGAGTTTAAACCCAATTTAATTTTTCCTTTTTGTTTGATGAAATTCACTTTATTTCTTGGTGGGTCTTTGTTTTTCATGGAAAGCATTCACTTACTTCATCCTAACAATTTTGGGTCATCCTTTTAATGCGAAAATCCATTTATCCTTTTCTTAAGCTCTGTAGCATTCAATTACATCGCCGGAACTTCACTGTTAATGCTACTTCAGGTGGTTATCAACCAGAAAAGGGAAAGAGCCATGGATGTTGGTGGCATCAAGGAGTCCAGGATTACACTGGTGAAATGGTGGTGGAAGAAATGGTTGAAATGAAGAAGGAGAAGAGGAGAAATTGTGGTGGAAGTATGATTGAAAGAAGAAGAAGAGATAAATTCTTTTTTTTTGGGGGGGAGGTAAATAATACCTTACACACGCCTCTCTTGTGTGTATTACACACACTTTGCCATGTTAGCAAAATATATTTAATAGGCATAATTTTTTGTAGTTTAAGTGTTCAATGGGTATAAGTTTTAGTTAAGGTTTCTAAATGAAAAATGAGGATAAGTTGAGGTGTCTGTCAATGACTTAAGCCTTTTTTTATAAAGGGTATACTTAATTTATTTAGAAGTGTCCCATAAAATTAAGAATTCAAGTGTGAAAAGAAATATTTTTGCCTATTTTTTTGATTTTCTGTTTTGACGTTTTATGCCATTTTTTGGACTTTTTTTTAAAAAAAAAAAAACTTGAATAGAATTGTTTTTATTTTATAAAATTTATAATTAATTAATATAGAAGTGTCCATAAATTTAGGAATTATAGTATTAATAAAAATCTCTTTCCTATTTTTTTGGACTTTTGTCACGTTTTCTCGCTTTTTTTGGCCGTAATTTCTTAAAATGGTGTTTGGCTATTATTTTAGAATTTTGTTTTTGACAATACCATAATAAGATAGTCATTATTTAAAAGAATTAAAATAAAAATATAATAATTTAAAAATGGAGAAAATACCATTTGTCTAAAGAAGAGTATTTTAATGAAGGACAAAAAGTTCAAACAACATTTCTAAGGGTCTTCACAATTTTAATACAATATAGATAGATTGTAGCACCCCATAAAATTACTAAAATGCTCCTAGAACGTAATCATGTGCATAACACGTCTTTCAAAGCTATGATGAAAAATTCGAGACCAAATTTGTGATCAGCGCGGAAAATCGAGTGGATAAATGGTCTCGACCAGATTTTAGAGCAACCAAGTGAAAAAATAATTTCGCAAGTTTAACCGAAAACAGCAAGGGTGCGCGACAGGGCCGTGATATGGACCCATCGCGGACCCACACTTAGATTTTTTTCACATTTTCAATGGGAGTTGAAATTCCAGAAATACATAGGTGCGCTATAGGTCCGCGTCATAGACCGGGTCCCCCGACTTGTTCTGCTGAAGTTTAAAATTTTAAATCTTTTAAGGGGCATTCTAGGCTTTTCTCCACCCCTTTTAAACTTGATCCACGACCAATACAAGTCGTTTTTAGCCTTAAAGGGTTTCTAAAACATATTCTAAAGTCCTTATGCAAAATCCAAGAAGAGACCTTGAATGAAGAAGAGGAGAAAGAGCAAGGGTTCTAGGGATTGAGGCTGATTTCTTGAGAAATTGATTGTCAAAAACCATATTGAGTATGTAAGGTTACCCAAAGAATGGGATTATTCTCTCATGTGCGCCCTAATTGTAGAGAACTGAAAGTTGAAGATAATGAGACTTGTCTGTATAAATTCTTGAATGTTTTAAGGGAAACTATTTTATCTTATCTACATATTCTCTTGAATGCGATGATTTTCATAACTGAGTTACTTGTTTACATGGTTTAGAGTGAATGAGTTATATGAACACATAAATCCTACATGATTATGTGGCTAATGAGTCCAAGAATGAACCTAGGGACTATTGTCTAGAGCCTTGATCACATGATTGTAGTTGTTGGTTCTGGTCCAGGGCTTGAGTTGAACGAAATGAAGATTGATGATAGTGAATTCAGAACCTCAAAGGGGTTAAATGCAATGATAAATAAATATTCCCAAATCCTCGACTTAATGATAGAATAATGAATTAATGTCTTAGTCCAAAGGAGAATAAGTGATGACAACTGATGGATATTAACGTTTACGAGCATGTTGAGTCTATGGGAGAAGTATCGAGTACTGAGAGGGGGTAAGAGTAACTCCCCCTCGCACTCATAACTACGTGGCCAGCGTAGGTGAGGATTGACCATGAGCAACGGATGTTTCCTCAGTCCCAAAAGAGGACGTAATGTTATTTCTATTTTAGATCCAATAATGTACGCCTTCTATCCCAGCAAGGTATTGGGTGGATGGGGAAATGCCATCTGTTCGTTGTGCCATTACCAGCTCATAGGTGATAGGTGTAGGTCCAAGAAACTCCAGTATAGGATGCCCTCTTGATAGTACTCTTATGTTGATGTGATTGGATGAGTCTTAAAGAATGTTAAATGAAATAGTATTTATTTCGTATTCTAAAATGAGATGAATGCTTAATGAACTGATGTTTCCATGTACCCTGCTCATCTCGCTTACTTTTAGCCCATTTACATACCGTCCATTTCACGTATTGACGCCACTCTGGTGCTGCATCTTTTGATGATGAAGATTCGGTAGACAGGGGATTTCAGCAGGTGAATCTTTGAGGTCCAGACTTCTAGCTCAAGAGACTTGGTGAGTCCTCCCCTGCATTTAGAGGATGCCTTTTGTTTCTTTTCTCTATGTTTTAGGTCATTTCTGAGTTTGTGGTAGCCATGGCCTGTCATGGTACCATCTTAGATTGTTAGCTATATAGGCTTCATAGACATAGAGAGTTGATGGATTATGATGGGGTTCTTTTCCCCTTTCCTTTTCTAAACTAAGTTTACTTTTCATTCTATGACACTAGATGTATATTGATGACTAGTTTTGCAGCCTATGACGCTTGTTTCTTTAATGGAAACATGGTATCCCACTAATATGATTTATTATGTCTTCCGCTAGTCTTCATGAAATAACGAATGTAATGAGGCCAGGAGAATTGCTTGGGGACTAACAGGTCTCTAAGTGCCAGTTACACCTAGTATACCCTCTCGAGGCGTGACAAACATGGTATTAAAGCACAGAGTTTATGTGTCCTAGGGAGTCTATGAAGCCGTGTCTAGTAGAGTCTTGTTTATGGGTGTGTTGTGCACCACACTTCATAAACAGGAGGTTATGGGACATTAGGAACTGTTACCCTTTTTCTATGATCTGGATTCGTGCAATAGGGTTTGAACTTATGGAAATCTTATTTCAACTCGTGCTTATACATTTACAGAAAATGCCGCCAAAGAAACAACTGCTCAGAGAGATGTTGTAGCCCCAGCTGAGAACGAGCAACCTGAGGTCCTTGTCTAGACAGAGGCTAGGAGACGGGGATATCCAACTCCCACTACCAAGGTGGAATTTATGGGAGCCATCACCATGCTGAATCAATTGGTGGCCTCCCAGGGTAACAGTTGGGGTCCTCAAGCTCCTAGTTCTAGCTTACAGGACCCTCAGCTGCAACCCGACTCAGAGGCTTCTTGAGGATGAGCCTACTTGTGTATACAAGGTCAAAAGTTGAGGAGGACCCATAAAATTTCATCAACGAGATGTAAAAGGTTTTGAGAGGCATGCATGCTAATGCGATTGACAGGGTTAAACTTTTCTCCTACTAGCTGAAGGATGTTGCAAATGTTTGGTACAACCAAATAGGAGGGCAGCAGAGGTGAACATGCTGAGCCCGTGGAGTGGGATGAGTTTGAGACTGCTTTTCTTGACCACTTCTTCCCCCAAGAGTTGAGAGTCAACTGGCGAAGGTTGAGGAGTTTGTGAACTTGAAACAAGGAGGGATCACTGTTAAAGAGTACAGTCTCAAGTTCATTAAGCTGTCCAAATATGCTCTGGAGATGGTCCATGACGTGAGGGCGAGGATGAGAAATTTTGTGTCTGGCTTGGGCAGGCATGTGCAGATAGAGTACAAGGTGGCCTTGTTGATTCCCAAAATGGGCATCTCCAGGAATATGGTGTAGACCCAGCAGAAAGATGAGGATAAGAGGAGAGATAGGGAGAAGCAGATGAACAGAAAGGCAAAATCAGCAAGACATGAGCCTAGCCAGCAGATGCAGAACAAGGGTGACAAGTCCTACTTCCAGAAAAGATCATCTCATCATGTACCTTCTACAATGAATGCACCGGTTCAACATAATATGTATGATAAGAAGTCTCAGGGCCACAAGAATTTTAGGGTCCAAGGTTCTCAGTCCCAGGCTAGTGTGTCACAAAGTACGAAGGGAAAGTCGCCCTGTGGTAACTGTGGGAAGATTCATATAGGTTGGTATCATATGGGCATAGTGCTTGCTATCTATGTGCGCTGGTTGGTCACTTTTAGTATAAGTGCCCAAAGAGGAGATGGGGTGAAGAAAGTAATAGAGCACAGTCCTCTACAACACCTCCAGTTGTCAGCCACCAAAGGAGTACTACTTCTAGTACAGGAGGTGGGACTAACCATCTTTATGCTATGGGTAATCGATAGGATTAGGAGGCTGCACCAGATGTTGTTACGGGTATTCTTCGAGTCTTTACCTTTGATTATTATACATTGCTTGATCTGGGTGCCACTTTATCTTTTGTGACTCCTTATATGGCTGGTAAGTTTGGGATTCTTCCAGAGTGTTTGCTTGAACCTTTTGCTATCTCAACTCCTACGGGTGAGTCTGTCTTAGCTGGGAGAGTTTACAGGGATTGTATAGTGTCCATTTATCATAGAGACACCTTAGCTAACTTGGTAGAACTAGAGATGGTTGACTTTTGTGTGAGATGATTAATATGGATTTCATTGCCGGTTTACTAAGGTCCCAAAGGTAGCATGATTCGATATGGGTGATTGTGGATAGGATGACCAAATCAGCCCACTTCTTGGTAGTCAAGAAAACTAACACGGCTGAGGAGTATGCCCAAATGTACATCCGTGAGATAGTGAGGTTGCATGGGGTTCCCTTGTCTATCATCTCAACAGAGGATCTCAATTCACCTCCCAATTTTGGAGATCTTTTCTGAAGGGATTGGGTAGGAAAGTAATCTAAGCACCACTTTTCACCCCCATACAAATGGACAGGCATAGCGCACCATTCAAATTTTAGAGGATATGTTGAGAGCGTGTGTCATCGACTTCAAAGGAAATTGGGATAACCATCTACCATTGATTGAGTTTGCGTACAACAATAGCTACCATGCCAGCATTTAGATGGCCCCTTATGAGGCATTATATGGGAGGAGATGTAGATCACTGATTGGCTGGTTTGAGGTTGCTGAAGCAGAGTTGATCGGACCTGATCTTGTCCACCAATCTATGGAGAAGGTGAAATTCATCAAAGAAAGGTTGAAGATAGTACAGAGTCGTCAAAAGTCGTATACGGATGTGAGGAGAAGAGATTTAGAGTTTGATGTGGATGATTGAGTATACTTGAAGGTGTCACCTATGAAGGGTGTCATGAGGTTTGGTAAGAAGGGGAAGTTGAGTCCACATTATATCGAACCATAGCAGATTTTGAGAAGGATTGGGAAGGTTGCTTAAGAGCTAGACTTACCTTCCGAGCTAGATGGAGTCCATCCGGTATTTCACCTTTCAATGTTGAAGAAGTGTTTGGGATATACTGCCTTAGCGATTTCTATTGAGAGTACGGGAGTGAAGGATAGCCTATCCTATGAAGAAATTCCAGTCTAAATCCATGATCAACAAGTTTGTAAGTTAAGGAACAAGGAGATAGCCTCCGTCAAAGTTCTATAGAGGAATCAATTTGTTTAGGAAGCTACACTGGGAAGCTGAGGAAGTGATCAAACTCAAATACCCGCAGCTATTCATGCCGACTGACGATGATATTGAAGGTAATGTCAGTATCCTTAACGCCATTGAAGTTCCCTTTCTTGAGTTGATATGTTGATTCTAATTCTTGAGTCTATGATAGAAATGTAGAAAGTGATGGATAGTTGAGAGTTTGAGAATTCACGAGTGAGGAGTGAGATGAGCTTTGAACTTACCCGTGCCTTTAATCTACCTTTACTCTTCATTCGGGGATGAATGATTCCAATGGGGAGATGATGTAACACCTCATAAAATTATCAAAATGTCCCTAGAATGTAATCATACGCATAATGCATCTTCCAAAACTCTAATGGAAAATCCGAACCGAATTTGAGATCAGGGTGGAAAATCGAGTGAGAAAATGGTCTTGGCCAGATTTTAGAGCAATCGTGTCAAAAATAATTTTTGAAAGTTTAATCGAAAACAATGAGAGTGTGGGACAGGGTCGGACCCATCGTGGACCCACACACAGATTTTTTTTCACTTTTTTTATGGGAGTTGAAATTTCGAAAATACACAGGTGCGCGATAGGTCCACATCGCGGACCTGGTCCCCCCACCTATTCCATTGAAGTTTAAATTTTAATTTTTTTGAGGGGCATTCTAGACTTCTTCCCACCCCTTCTAAACTTGATCTAAGATCAATAAAAGTCGTTTTTATCCTTAAAGGGTTTCAAAAAACCTATTGTAAAGTCCTTACACAAAATCTAAGAAGAAGGCTTGAGTTAAGAAGAGGAGAAAGAGCAAGGGCTCTAGGGAGTGAGGCTGATTTCTTGAGAAATTGAGTGTCAAATTGTATATCAGACATGTAGGCTACCCAAAGCATGAGATTGTTCTCCCATGTGCCCCCTAATTGTAGAGAATTGAAAGTTGACGATAATGAGACCTGTCTGTATAAATTCTTGAATGTTTTAAGGGAAACTATTTTATCTTATCTACATATTTTCTTGAACGTGCTGATTTTCATAACTGAATTATTTGTTTACATGGTTTAGAACGAATAAGTTGTATGAACATATAAACCCTTCATGATTATGTGGCTAATGAGTCAAAGAATGAACCTAGGGATTATTTTCTAGAGCCTTGATCACATGATTTAGTTGTTGGTTGTGGTCTGGGTTTTGAGTTGAACAAAATGAAGGTTGATGATAATGAATTAAGAACCTCAAAGAGGTTAAATGTAATCTTAAAGAAATATTCCCAACTGCTCGAGTTAATGAATGAATAATTAATTAATGTCTTAGTCCAAAGGAGACTAAATGATGAAAATGGATGGATATTAATGCTTATGAGCAAGTTGAGTCTATGGGAGAAGTATCTGTTAAATATATCGTGTAGTTATTTTTGGAATAAATATATCTTGTAGATATTTATGTCCTTATTAGGCTAGTCTCATGCCTTAATTGAAGGCTTAATTTTGTATATATTCTGACTTTGCATATTGTGAATGGGCAAGGAAAACATTCTCCTTCTATCATGGTATCAGTTGCTTAGGGTTTTCTTCTCGCTTCCGCTTGCCCTTCGCTACAGCTCTCTGTCCACCACTCCTGCTCTCTTTCTTCTCTGTTTATTTTAGCCTCCAAAAATATCGGATAACAAATTCTTGTTTCACCCTGCATTCACCGTCAGTAACATCAAGACCAGTGTTCCCATTGTTCTTGAGATGATGTTTCTTATTCTACATGGGCAAAGCTTTTTAAAATTCACGCAAAATTACACAGGTCCTTCATCATATCATCCCTCCCAAAACCAAGCCTCCTCCCCCTTCTACTGATGCAGAGAAAGAACTTTGCTTAACCTTGGATGCCACGGTTATATCGTGGATTTATTCTACAATTTCTAGGGACCTATTGCAAACCATAATCGAGCCTGATGCAACGTCCATGGAAGCTTGGGATAGATTGCATGCTATATTCCAAGACAATCAACATTCCCGTGTCGTTGCTCTAGAAAAAGAGTTCTCTTCTACTGCTATGGAGGACTTTCCAAATGCTTCTGCAGACTGCCAACGTCTTAAGTCCCTTGCAGATCAATTAAAAAATATTGGAGCTCCAGTCTCTGACAGTCGTATGGTTTTGCAAATGGATAGTGGACTCACAAAGCCTTATCGTGGTGTAGGCACTTTAATTAGACAGAGTAATCCTCTACCCCCTTTCCATAAGGCTCGGTTGATACTGACCCTAGAGGAGGCCGGCATGGCCAAGGAGGCAGCCATGGAATCTGCCTTGATGGCCACGGTTCATGACAATGTTCTGGATACTTCTGAGAAATCAGGTGCTTCGAAAAAGAAACACAGTGGTGGTTCAAACTCTAGTGGCCGGAAAAACAGTGGTGGTCGAAAAACTCTCGTGGTAGTCGCGGCAACTCAGGATCCAGTGGTGGCAAAGGTGGTCAGACGGGTGGTTACTCTGGCTCAGGTGGACAGTTCGCACAACCCCCGCAATGGCAGCAGTACCCTTGGGGGTAGCCTTGGCCCGTACCTCCCTGCCCTTATCCCACTCAAGGGTGGGCTACGCCTCCTCCCACAAGGCAGGCCGGTTTATTGGGCCCAAGTCCACAACAACAGCAGGCTCTTCCTCCTGGCAGTCCAGTTCATACACTCCCACAAACACTGAAGCCGTAATGCACACTATGTCTCTGCAGCAACCTGATCTATCTTGCTACATGGACACCGGTGCAACATCTCATATGACATCCTCTACCGGTAATCTCTCGTCTTATTTTAATTTGAGCAATCATCCTAATCATAATATTATTGTTGGTAATGGTCA
>JAABOM020059225.1:0-13058 GCA_011800125.2 Solanum clarkiae
TCAAATTACACGACATCCACAACAATATTTCCCAATTGGATAATTATCCTTAATTTAAAGAAAAATGGGGTCTAACAACTCACTTGGAACTTATTACACTATCAACATAGACTCTCAGATCATGTTTTTCATCAAAATTATACTTCACTAATCAGAATAAGTGTTACGACCAAAGCCTAGGATCTAGGAATGACGCGGCGAATTGAAAGTCCAGAGACAACTCAAACAAACCTCTTAGCATATCATGTACACATCCTTGGTTGTGAAAGTAAAATAAGATAATAACAAGAGTCAATTAATAAAGAGGGAAGCGAGACTAAGGGAAGTCTTTCGTAATCATAAAACATAAGAAAAGTCGAGCTCATAAGCATATACGAACATAGTATCCAACAACACTTCTACTTAAGAATGGGGCGGGGGCCAAGACACTTCTCGAGCTCACTCTCATGATAATAAGTATCCAACATAAGGAACAAGTCTTAACATAGCATGAATAAAATAGATATTTTCCTCGGAGTTGAGGACTCACCAAAAGCTTTCTTCAAGAATTGAACTAGTCACGTAGAGGAGGATGATCGATAGGAGCTTTGGTCCCTACATGATAATATCATATAGGCATAGAGTATGCGTTAGTACTCTGAATGTACTAAGTATGCGGGGTGCAGTGTGACAAAGACATAAGCTAATATATTCAAAATGCAAAAATATAGACAATGGATATAATCTCAATATGACATATATGATCAATGCTTGTAATAAAACATGCATGTAAAACATCTCACTTACATAATACATCATGCATATGTGGGAGGAGACCTTAACTAACATAGACCAAGCAAGCTACTACTTAAAATCCAAAGTATAACACCCCCTCAGTAAGGTGTACGAGGTATGACATCCCCTCGATAATGTGTGGTCTACTTGCCAAGGTAAAACAAACATTATAACATGAACTAGATGGATCCACTAATAAGGCCCCTTTTAGAGAAATAATATAATTCTATGGTGGCACATAGTTTAGAGACTAAAGACTTTATATAAGGATCCCTTAAATCGAGTCCCCACCTTAAGCCCCAATCAGTGTTAACTCTCATCCCACAGAATACTTGAAATAATCATAACTTTAATAATAATATGAATAACTTGTAAGAACATGATAACATGACATGAGTAGCTTATTCACATACTTGACCTCTACTAGTGAGCTTACTTGAACTTGAACATGAGTGTAAAATAGTAATCATGCTTGATCCGACATGAATGGCTCACAAGAGGTTAAAATCTTAAAATAGGGCTTAATTAGTCATGTGTAAAATCGCAGATACTATCATGAATTAAATACATGCTTGGAGGCCCATAATTATCTTGAAACACTTGGCTTGTAAAATCATGCAATAGCTCATCAATGACTTAAGAATCCTTGTCATGTAATTTTTTCAAACACATGATAGGTACACGGGCACTTTTTCAAAATCATTCAATTTTGTAGAGTAATAACGTAAGAGAGTAAAATCAACCATTTTAGAATCATGCAATTCAACCCTCCAATCATAGTAGTAAAATCCTAAATTTGGGTATCATGAAATCCCTCTCAAAAGTTCACCATAGTTCATAGTTATCATAACTCAAATCACGCATAATCTCAATAGACATAAATCAACTCATGGAATAAGCTTAAAATAGATATTCATGCATAACCAATCAATACTTTCATAAACCCGACATAACTTAAATTCATAATGCAATATAAGAGATAGCAATAAGGAATATAATTTGAAATTATGCAATTTTCATAAAATGAGAAGGTTGGGTTCCATGGGTGAAAGGACCCATGGATGAAGACCCACATATCATAAATCTTAAATTTCTTAGAGTAAACTTGAAGGACACTTGAAGCTTGGATTGGGTCCTTGAAATTCAAAGTTTCTCTTGAGATCCTTGAATTTGAATGAAGATTTTGATAAAGTCTTAGAAAGGTTTTATAAAAGGTTTTGTGAGTTCTAGAGTTGAATTCGCGTCTAGTCTGCCATGAAGACCAAACGCGAAGAAAGGTTTTGTGCTAGTCCACGCGCAGGCCGTGTCGCGCCTGGAGTGCGGATGCATACTAGAATTCAATTAATTAGTGAAAATTATTTTTCGCTATGGGTTTTCTAATATTCGGGTTCTATCCATCTCCCATTCAATTTTGCCCTCTGATCAAGAATGTGAAGTCAAATTTCTAAAATAATACATGATTTTTGAGATATAAGGAATGTCATGACCCAAGCCTAGGGCCTAGACGTGATATGGCGAATGGGGAACCCGAAGAAACCTCAAACAAGCCTCCTAGCATATCAATCACACATCCTCGATCGCAAAAAAAAAATAGCAACAACAAGAGATATAAATAAGGATAAAGGGACTAAGAGAAGTCTTTGATAGAATAAAACATAGAATAGTCAAGCTCCAAGTATAAGTATATCATTTGTTCCAACACCTCTAGCATAGATTAGACGGGGGCTAAGACACTTTCCGGGCTCACCCTAATAGTATCAAATTTCAACATAAAGAGATAACAAAAGCAAGAGTAGCATAGCTAGTGTTCCAAACATGAGGACTCACCAAAGCGTATCTTCAAGATGCCAAAACTAGCCACATGGAGGATGATCGTAAGGTGCTCCAATTCCTACATGGTAACATCATGTGGGCATAGAGCATGCGTTAGTACGTTTGAATATACTAAGTATATAGGATGGAATGCAACAAGACATAAGCCAACTTCGTCAAAATGCATAATCATAAACAAGGGTTAGTATAATATCAATATGGCATGCATGATCAATGCTTGAAGTAAAACATGCTTGTAAATCATATACCCTTGCAAATATAGAATACATGTGTAGGAAGAGACCATAACCATCATAGACAAAGAAAACTATTACTTGGAATCCAAGGCATGTCACCCCCTTGGAAGGTGATTGAGGTACCTACCCCTCAACGTGGTAGTATGGGTATATCAACCCCCCGACAAGGTGGTCAAGGTACATACCCCTCAACATGGTAGTACGGGCATGTCACCCCCCGACAAGGTGGTCAAGCTACCTACCCCTCAACATGGTAGTAATGAGCATGTCACCCCCCGACAAGGTGGTCAAGGCATGTCACCCCCTTACAAGGTGATTGGGCAACTCACCCCTCCCCCCCCCCCCAACAAGGTGTGGTCAACTTGCAACACTATTGATACTTCTCATGAATTAAATACATACATACAACCCCTTCATCATCATAAAGTCACTTAACTTACAAACCATGTAGTAGTTCATTAATAACTTGAGAATCCTTGTCAAGACATTTTATCAAACACTTAGTGGGTGTGCAATGCTAGTTCAAAATCATGCAATTCAAGAGTGAAATAGTATGCAAAAACTCAATGTAAATCAACCCACCAACTCACGGTAAAATCCTCATATAAGATACATTGAAATTCCTTATCAAATCTCATTATAAATCATAGTTTCATAGCTCAAAGCAAGCATGGTCATAATAGACAAATCATCTCATAGTATAAGCTTAAAATAGGCAAACATGTGTTTTCAATCAACATTTCATGAAACTCCAATATAATTTATAATCATAATCCATAATTACTAATACCCATAAGCAACACAACTTGGAAACATGCAATTTTCATAAAAAGAAAGGTTGGGCACCAAGGGTGAAAGGACCAAATGGTTAAAAGCTACATACCTCAAATTTGGGAATTTCCTTGATGTAGATTTGAATGAGAACTTTAAGCTTGAATTGAGTTCTTGAGATCTGAAATTAAGCTTGAGATACTCAAATTTGAATGAAATATTTGGCTAAATGTTAGAGAGGATTTTGAAAGGGTCTTGAATGATATAGAGTTAAAACATGGCTAAATATATGTGTTTTTACGCATAGGTTCGCTTGGAGTCAAGACTCTAAAGCCCTTGGGCCAAAATGAAAAATTAAGGAAAAACATGAATTAGTCCGCGTCTGTTCCATGATGTGGACCCAATGTAAAGGGCCAATTAACACTGATCCAGGCGCGTCATGGCCTGGGCGCGGACAAACACTGTTTTTGTAAAAATTATTTTTCTCTGTGGGTCTTATAAAATTGGAGTTATATCCATTACCCACTCAATTTTTTCCCCGATCACGAATATAAAGTCAGAATTTTGATATCACGCACAGATTTTGAGATATACGAAAATTACGATTATGGGTATTGTCAAGGCACATTTTCGGGCATTCTTGGGGCGTTTCAATATTTGCCCCTTGGGAAAATTCGTCCTTGAATGCCAAAGAAGTGCACATAAGAGATGTAATCATGAAGAATTCACCCCAACATGAATGCAACAAACATATTTAGACATCAATTTCAAAAATCTCAATATGAATGTCAAAAATCACCATAAACTTGTCAACATAAATATGAATGCATGCAAATGACATATGGAGTGAAACTCAAGACTTGAAATCATATAGGGGACTTAAATTTGTACCTTAGGCTTGAGTAGAGGAAAAGAGATATGGATTTCGCTTTTGCATGTCCGCCTCGACTTCCCATGTGGCACTTTCAACTTGTTTGTTCTTCTAAAGGACCTTGACGGAAGTTACATCCTTGTTTCTCAACCTTTTCACTTGCCTATCCAAAATTTCTATCGAAAACTCCTCAAAAGATTACTTATCTTTAATAACACCCATGATATCTAAAGTCACAATAGCACTTGGGTCACTCACACACTTTCTCAACATAGACACATGGAAGACCGGATGAACCATATTCATATCAATGGGCAACTCCAACTCATAGGCCACCTTACCAATTCACCTCAACACTCTATAAGGATCCACAAACCTTGGGCTCAATTTACTCTTCTTGTAAAACCAGACAACACCCTTCATAGGTGAGACCTTCAAATAGACCCAATCACCAACTTAGAATTTAAGATTCCTTCTTCTCACATCGGAATAGGACTTTTATCGACTTTGGTCTGTTTTCAATCTCTTTCTTATCAATCTCACCTTCTCCATGGCCTCCATGACCAAATTCAAACCGAACAAATCCATCTCCCCCACCTCAAACTATCCAACTGGGGACCTACAACTTCGACCATAAAAAGCCTCAAAAGAAGTCATACCAATGCTTGAATCATAGCTATTATTGTAAGCAAACTCAATGAGTGGAAGACGTTCATCCCAACTAACCTTAAACTCCAAAATACAAGCTCTAAGCATATCCTCAAGAGTTTGGACAGTTCTCTCGGCTTGGTCATCCATTTGAGGTTGAAAGGTCGTGCTAAGCTTAACTTTGGTACCAAGTCCTCTTTGGAAGGACCTCCAAAAGTGTGAAGTGAATTGAGCACCACAATTCGAAATGATAGATAAAGGCTCCCATGCAATCTAACCAACTCATGAATATACGATTTAGCATAATCTTCGGCACCATAAATAGTCTTAACCGGTAGGAAATGAGTTGACTTTGTCATTCTATCAACCACAATCCAAATAGAATCAAAATGCTTTCTATTCTTTGGCAACCCAACCACAAAATCCATGCTAATCTCTTCCCACATCCAAGTGGGGATCTCTATATCTTGGGTTAGGCCACCCGGCTTTGATGTTCAGATTTCACTTGTTGACAATTGTGACCCTCAGATACAAACTATATCTCTCTTCATACCACCACACCAATACAATTCCCTCAAATCCCTATACATCTTTGTAGAATCGGGGTGAATAGAATAGGATGCATTATGAGCCTCATCTAAAATCTTCCTCCTCAAGTCATCAACACTAGGCACACACAATCTACCTTGGTACCTAAAGGCACCATCTCTCCCTTGGGAGAAAACCTCCACTTTACCACTCTCACAAAGGCCTTCAATTCTAGCAAGGCGGGGTCAAGATCTTGCTTTGCCTTCACCTTTTCAATCAAGGAAGATTTAGAACCATCAACAACCACTATACCACCATTATAAACTTTATCTAACCTAACCCCCAATCTAGCCAACCGATAAACCTCTTTAGCCACCTCTTTGCCACTATCATTAACTTGAGATAGACTACCCATAGATACCCTACTTAGAGCATCGGCCACAACATTAGCTTTACCGGGGTGATAGTACACACTCATATCATAATCTTTAAAGAGCTCTATCCATCTTCTTTATCTCAAGTTAAGATCTTTTTAGGTGAACACATGTTGGAGACTCTTATGATCGGGGAACACATCAACATGAACCCCATACTAGTAGTGACGCCAAATTTTCAAAGAAAATACCACGGCAGACAATTCAAGATTATGGATGGGATAATTCTTCTCATGCACCTTAAGTTGTCTAGAGGCATATGCTGTCATCTTACCATTTTGCATCAACACACACCCTAAACCAATTCTTGAGGCATCATAATATAAAACAAACCCTTCCAACACTTCCGGTAGAGATAAGATAGGAGCGGAGACAAGCCTATCTTTCAAAGTTTAGAAACTCTTTTCACACTTATTGGTCCACACAAATTTTGCCTTCTTTTGTATCAATTTAGTCATAGGAGAAGCAATAGAAGAGAATCCATTCACCAACCTCCAGTAGTAACCCGTCAAAACCAAGATACTTTAATGTCCGAAGGAGTCAAAGGTCTAAGTCAATTTCTAATCACCTTTGTCTTCTTAGAATCCACTTTAGTGCCATCACCCAATACCACATGCCCTAGAAAAGCAACCTCTTTCAACCAAAACTCACATTTTTCATATTTAGCATACAGCTTCTCCTCCCTCAAGATTTGCAACACCACCCTCAAGTGATCCACATGCTCCTCCTCACTATTGGAATAGATCAAGATATCATCAACAAAAACCACCACAAACAAGTCAAGGTAGGGTTTAAAACCCTATTCATAAGCTCGATGAATATAGTTGGTGCATTATTCAACCTGAAGGACATAACCACAAAATCAAAGTGCCCATACCTAGTCCGAAAATCCATATTGGGAATGTCACACTCCCTCACTTTCACTTGGTGATACCTGGACCTAGGATCAATCTTAGAGAAGTGACTAGCCCCTTGAAGTTGATCAAAAAGGTCATCAATCCTTTGTAAAGGGTACTTATTCTTTATGGTGACCCTATTAAGTTTCTGGTAATCAATGCACATTCTAAGAGAACCATCCTTCTTCAACACTGGTGCACCTAAAAGTGAATGACTAGGCCTTATGAAGCCCTTTTCCAACAAATCCCTCAATTGTTCCTTCAACTCCTTCATTGGGGAAGAAGGTCTATACCAAAGTCTATTTTCCTTAAGGAACACCGGGAAGCTTATTGGGAAAGACATCAAGGTACTCATTAACCACTGGAACTGACTCTATAGGAAGGACTTTGGACTCAACATCCCGAACCTTCACAGGATGATAGAGACACCCCTTAGAAATCAACTTTTAGGCTTTAAGACAAGAAATGAATCTACCTTTGACCACCACATCATGACTCTTCTACTCAAGGACAGGTTCATTAAGAAATTGGAATTTCACCCTATGGGTTCTACAATCAATAAAAGCATAGTATGCATGCAACCAATCCATCCCAAGAATGACACTAAAATCCACCATATTTAATTCAACAAAATCACAAGGCAAGATTTTATGGAAAATGAATATGGGACAATTTCTACAAACTCTTTTAGCAACAATGGACTCACCAACAAGGGTAGACACTTCATAAGGCTCACAAAACAATTTGGGGTTAACATAAAGCTTTTTGGCAACAAAAGGAGTAATAAGAAAAAGAGTGGCACTCGGGTCTATTAATGCATATAATCAAAATCAAAAACTTTTAACATACCAGTATTGACATCGGGCACCTCGTCTACCCCTTGTCACCACTGAAGAGCATAGAACCTATTTTGCCTTGGAGCATCCCCTTGTTGGCCTCCTCTTCCCTTAGGGACTGCATTTGCACCTTAAACTTGTCGACGACCATCTTTACCTTTGTTTTGAGCACGGGGACAATCGATCACCTTATGACCCACTTCACCATAACCAAAGCAAGCATTTGAGTTCCTCATGTATGGGCCATTATGGTTCCAACCACATTTTTGGCACATGGGGTTAGGCACCACACCACCACACCTTGGAATCTCTGATTATCATTAGCAAACCTTCTATTAGGAGCATTGGAAGACCCTTGTCCTTGGAACTTGTAGCCTTGAGGAAACCGTCCACCCTTAGGATTTTGGAATCCACCTTCAAAACGGGCCCTTTTGGCCTCACTACTCCTCTTTTTTCTAAGCTTTTCCCCCTCTAGTTGTTTGGCATAAGTCATGAGGAGGGACAAATCCATATCATCTATCAACATGGAGGCATGAAACTTCTCATTAACCAAGTCGGATATGCCCGGCATAAATTTATTCATCCTAGACCTCGGCTCAGCCACAAATTATGGAGCATACTTGGAGAGTTGGTTAAACTTGAGGGCATACTCCATCATACTCATGGACCCTCATTTTAGATTCATAAATTCCATCATCTTGGCCTCCCTTAGATCAATAGGGAAGAACCAGTTGAGAAATGTCGCTTTGAACTCTTCCCAAGGGATATCATCACCATTCCCCTTCTCCATCTTCCATTAAGTGAACCATATTTTGGCCACCCATTTGATTTGGTAGGCCGCAAACTCAGATTTCTCCTCCAAGTTAACCCCCATAATAGATAACACCTTATACACCTCATCAATGAATTCTCAAGGGTCCTCATCCACCTTAGACTGGTGGAACTCTGGTGGGTTCATTCTTGTAAAATCCCTCACCCTTGAGGCCGGAGTAGGAGCATGACGAGCTTGGGCCCCTTGGTTGATTTGATTACTCATGGAATGGGTCAACATGGTAATAGCATCCCGGAACTCTTCATGGGCCACTCCCCCATCTTGAGGAGCAGGAGGGGCTAGTTGCTCCTCTGGTGAATGGGTTCTTCTTCCTCTTGGAATAGGCATGATCTAGAATACAAAGAATATTCATTAGAGGAAAAGCCTTACATTACTCCTAAAGTACGACATAGATCATACAGAAGGGAAACATTTCCTAAAATGCCTCATAGCCTCTTACTAATAGTTGTGGTGCACTTCGCAACCATGAATAAGACTCCACGCGGTGTGTTGGATTTTCGAGGACCATTAACAACCTAGGTCTTTGATACCAAGTTTGTCATGACCCAAGCCTAGGGCCTAGATGTGACACGACAAATGGGGAACCCAAAGGAACCCCAAACAAGCCTCCTAGCATATCAATCACACATCCTCGGTCGCGGAAGCAAAATAGTAACAACAAGAAATATAAATCAGGATAAAGGGACTAAGGAAAGTCTTTGATAGAATAAAACATAGAAGAGTCAAGCTCCAAGCATAACTACATCATTTGTTCCAATAACACCTCTAGCATAGATTAGGCGGGGGCCAAGACACTTTCCTGGCTCACACTTATACTATCAAATGTTCAACATAAAGAGATAACAAAAGCAAAAGTAGCATGGCTAGTGTCCCCGAACTTGAGGACTCACCAAAGCTTATATTTAAGATGTCAAAACTAGACATGTGGAGGATGACCGCGAGGTGCTCCGATTCCTACATAGTAACATCATCTAGGCATAGAATATGCATTAGTACGTTCGAATGTACAAAGTAAATAGGATTCAACGCAACAAGATGTAAGCCAATTTATTCAAAATGCATAATCATAAACAAGGGGTAGTATAATATCAATATGATATGCATGATCAATGCTTGAAGTAAAATATGCTTGTAAATCATATAGCCTTGCAAAAATAGAATACATGTGTAGGAAGAGACCATATCCATCATAGACCAAGAAAACTAATATTTGGAATCCAAGGCATGTCACCCCTCTAGAAGGTGATTGAGGTACCTATCCCTCAACGTGGTAGTACGAGCATGTCACCCCTCGACAAGGTGATCAAGGTACATACCTTTCAACATGGTAGTATGGGCATGTCACCCCCCGACAAGGTGGTCAAGGTACCTACCTCTTAACCTGGTAGTACGGGCATGTCGCCCCTGGACAAAGTGGTTAAGGCATGTCACCCCCTTACGAGGTGATTAGGCATGTCATCCCCCAACAAGGTGTGGTCAACTTGCAACACTATAGATACTTCTCATGAATTCAATACATACATACAACCTCTTCATCATCATAAAATTATTTGACTTACGAACCATGTAGTAGTTCATCAGTACTTGTCAAGACATTTTATCAAATACTTGGTGGGTGTGCAATGATAGTCAAAATCATGCAATTCAAGAGTGAAATAGTATGTGAAAACTCAATGTAAATCAACCAACCCACCAATTCATGGTAAAACCTCATGTAAGATACATTTAAATCCCCCATCAAATCTCATCATAGATCATAGTTTCATAACTCAAAACATGTATAGTCATAATAGTCAAATCATCTCATAGTATAAGCTTAAGATAGGTAAATAGGTGTTTTCAATCAACATTTCATGAAACCCCAACATAATTTTCAATCATAATTTATAATGAGTAATACCCATAAGCAACACAACTTGGAAACATGCAATTTTCATTAAAAAAAAAAGGAAGGTTGGGCACCATGGGTGAAAGGGCCCAATTGTTGAAATTCAAATACCTCAAATTTGGGGATTTTCTTGATATAGATTTGAATGAGAACTTGAAGCTTGAATTGAGTTCTTGAGATCCGAAATTAAGATTGGGACATTTGAATTTGGATGAAATATTTGGCTAAGTATTAGAGAGGGTTTTGAGAGAGTCTTAAGTGATATATAGTTAAAAATTGGCTAAGTATAGGTGTTTTTATGCATATGTGGGCATGGGGCCAAGACCCCAAGGCCCTTAGGCCAAAATGAAAAACTAAGAAAAAACTTGAACTGGTCCATGTATGGCCCACGAAGAGGACCCAAGGCTAAGGGCCAATTAACACTGACCCATGAACCTTTCTAGAAAAAAGGAAAGGAGCGGACAAACACTGGTTTGCGAAAATTTGCGAATATTAATTTTCAGTGCGGGTTCTCTAAAATCAGGGTTATACCTATTACCCACTGAATTTTGCCCCCTGATCACGAATATGAAGTTGGATTTTCAATATCACGCATAAATTTTGCGATATTTAGAAATTATGATTATGGGCATTTTTGAGGCACTTTTTCGAGCATTTTTGAGGTGTTTCAAGGAAAATATGAGTATGGGTCATTCTGAAGCACATGAGAGGTGTTTCAATATCTCCCCCTTAGGAAGTTTGTCCTCAAATGTCAAAGAGACATGCATAAGAGAAGTAATTTTGAAGCTTTCAACCCGACATGAATGCAACAATTACACTTAAACATCATTTTCAAAAAGTCTCAACATGAATGTCAAAAATCACCATAAACTTGTTACCATGAATATGAATGCATGCAAAAATGATATGAAGGTTGAAACTTAAGACTTGAAATCATATATGGGACTTAATTTATTGCCTTCGACTTGAGTAGAGTGAAAGAGGTATGGATATCGCTTTTTCATGTCCGCTTCAGCTTCCCATGTGGCACTTTCAACTTGTTCATTCCTTTAAAGGCCTTGACGGATACTAATCCTTGTTCCTCAACCTTTTCACTTGCCTATCTAATATCTCCACCGGTACCTCCTAATAGATCAAGTTATCTCCCACTACACCCACAACTTCTAAGGGTATTATAGTACTTGGGTCACCAACACATTTCTTCAACATAGACATATGAAAGACTAGATGAACCATATTAATATCCATAGGCAACTACAATTCACAGCCGACCTTACCAACTCTCCTCAAAATTTTATAAGGTTCCACAAACCTTGACCTCAATTTCCCTTTCTCGCCAAATTATACCACACCCTTCATAGGTAAGACCTTCAAGTAAACCTAATCATCCACATTAATCTCAAGATCCCTTCTTCTCATATCGGAGTAGAACTTTTGCCTATTTTGAGCAATCTTCAATCTCTCCCTTATCAACCTCACCTTCCCCAAAGCTTCCATAATAAAATTAAGGCCTAACAAAGCCATCTCCCCCCATATTAGACCATCCAACTGAGGACCTATAACGCCTACCATGTAAAGCTTCAAAGAGGGTCATGCCAATGCTTGAGTGGTAGCTATTGTTGTAAGCAAACTCAATAAGTGGAAGATATGCATCCCAACTACCCTTAAACTCCAAAACACAAGCCCTAAGCATATGCTCAAAAGTTTGGATAGTTCTTTTTGCTTGGCTATCTATTTGAGGATGAAAAGTCATGCTAAGTTTGACCTTGGTACCAAGACCGTTTTGGAAGGATCTCCAAAAATAAGAAGTGAATTGTGAGCCGACTTTGTCATGAATATATAACTTGGCATAACCTTCAGCACCATAAGTTGTTTTAACCGGTAAAATGTGAGCCGACTTTGTCATTCTATCTATAATAATCCAAATATCCTAGTCTTTGGCAAACCACCATAAAATCCATGTTGATATCTTCCCACTTTGAAGTAGGAATTTCTATGTCTTGGGCTAGGCCACCCGGCCTTTGATGTTTGGCTTTTACTTGTTGGCAATTGTGACAACCGGCTACAAACTTGGTAATATCCCTCTTGATACCACCCCATTAATAAACCTCCCTCAAATCTCTATACATTTTTATGGAATCAGGGTGAATAGAATAGGATGAATTATAGGTCTATTTTAAAATCAACTCCCTCAACTCATCAACATTGGGAACACATAGCCTATCTTGGTACCTCAGGATACCATCTCCCCCTTGTGAGAAAACCTCCACTTTACCATCATTCACCAAAGGCTTCAACTCTAACAAGGCAAGATAAGGTCTTGTTTTGACTCGACGTCTTCAATCAAGGAAGATTCGGAACCATCAAAAACCACTATCTCACCATTTTCAATTTCATCCGACCTCACTCCCAGCCTAGCCAACCGATGTACTTCTTGTCACGACCCAACCCAGGGGTCGTGATTAGTGCCGATTGGGCACCCAGACAAACACTAACTCGGATTTCCAACTA
>JAABOM020059226.1:0-13056 GCA_011800125.2 Solanum clarkiae
CCATGTGCTCACAATCTTACTCCCCACCAAAGAAGGAAGGCTTCATGCATAATTTCTTCTCTGGTACACCTCATGCTTTTCAGCAAAAGGAAAAACAAAGTTTGACATAACTAAGTTCGTTTGGGAGAGAAAGGATGTAGCAACAGTAGCCCAAAAGTGGGCCAAAAGAGCATAGCAAAAGGTGAAAAGAAAGAAAGATACGGACGCAGGATTCATGACGATTACAGATGTTACACTCATAAGAAGATAAACACCACCTGAAGGTGCATCTACTGCAACTACAGGAAAGACCCAGTCTTTCCCTATCCAAGCTTTGAAAATTACAAAGCATCATCTCCAGAACAAACAGATGAAGTTAAAGCATGGGATAATATGATTAGATCCGTCAATGAAGAGGACTGGATGCCTAAAAATCATAGCTTCCCCGAGCTGAACCGATCAAACCTGATCACAAGGTTACGAAGCTTTACGTCTTGAAAGAGGACAGTCCAATTGGTGATTACCTCGGTGCAATCGATGCAAACTTCGAATTCAATGATCAATAAGATGAAAGCACCTTAGAAACTAAAGTTCCATCTATTGAAGATCTCTAATGCTATGAACAACTAGAAACTATGACCTCGGAGTTCTCAACTGAGGATAATTATCCCTTAGATGGATACATCCGAGATAGTGAAGATTCCACATCAACTTATTCCCAGGAATATGTTGACGATTCCCAGGAATATGTTGAAGACACTGCAGAATCATTACTAACATCAAATGAGGAGGACTATCCCCCACTCTTCATGAACCAGTACAAAGAACCAGAAGTCTTCGAAGTAAACGATGATGAGGACAGAATGATAGAGGATCCTATCCTAGAACGAAGGTCAAAACCAGCGACTACTTCTAAAAAGCAAGTTGGAACTGACTTTCATACTTTTACCCTCGACGATGTCAAAGTCTCATTGTGGCCTCAAAGAATCCAGGAGTTCAACACTTGGATGGTCACCAAGAATATGGTTGGGCGTGAGAAGTACATGATCCCGTCAGAGTTCACTTCAACGTTCTCCGACATTCTCAGGGATTGGTAGACGTGCTAGGATTGCAAGATTGCAACTACTTCCTCACATCCCAAGACTTCACAGGCAACGTGAACATCCTCATTGAAGTCTTCTATGGAGATACTGGCCAACGAAGAGAGAAGCTATGGAGAAAGCTCTTCGAGATGAAATGCATGTCATATGGCAAAAATGTCATCGATATCCATTTCCACAAGTTGGCAAGAATGTACTTTGAGTTAGAAGGAGACCCTAGTTTGAAGCAGGCATTTGTGTCATCATTACCTAAGATATTAGTAGTGCATTCCGTGACGATCTTAAAAGAAAAATTCAAGACCATAACTATAGCACACATCAGCTATATTAGGCAGGCGATCTTCCAAGCACTGGACATCATTTGCACAAAGAGATTTGTTCTGAAATAGATTTTCTAGAGCAACCCAACACTTTACAGGGCATGCAATAGGAGTGAATTAGTCACCAAGTCTGACTGTGCATGCTCAAGCCGCCGAGCAAGATAGAAGGTCCACAAATATTATAGGAGGTTCAAGCTGCCCAAACGTCCGAAGCAAGGTCAAGGATGATTCGGCGCACCAGATACTTTAGGAGGAGAAGTCTAGAAAACCACGACAAATGAGATTGGTGCTTCCTATGCAACAAACCTAGACAATTTTCCAAAAACTGCCTGCAGTCCAGAAGATTAGTTAAGACCCTCCAACTGTTTGATGAAATAGCTGACCACATAGGAATTTATCTCAGCAAAGACAATGACTTAAGAGTCTTTTCTTCTCTATAGAGGAAGAACCAACGGGCGATACACTCTTCTCCCTATAAGTATACGAGGAAGCAGAAGAGTATGGCAACACCACTGATAAATCCAGCCATAATATCTACTAGATATCCAAACCAGGAAAGAACGATGAGGTTGACACCCCTCACGTTCAGCTGGCTATCTTCTCATCCAAATGGGCTAAGTCGGTGCACGTAATCACACTTATGGATACAGGGGCCACATCGTCCATCCTCAACCCAACAGTCCTACCCGATGATCACTAGATTTCTCACTTCTAGAACTTCAGTACTCCATCAAGAGAAATCCTGATGACCAATATGATCACCAGGCACCCGGTCGTGACTGAGTTCTTCCTAGGCTTATAATTCAGAACCAAATTCCTTGGTTTAGTAATCCCTAGAAGAGATCTCTTTGTTGGGTTCGACATCTACAGAAAACTCAAGGATCGCCTTGAGATCAGTACAAGGGGAATAGCTTTTAGGAAACAGTTCAAACCTTGCATCACTGCCTCCAAGTTATTCCACCTCTCTGGTGAAGACATTGATGCTGAAAACACCATGTCCGTCTCAATGATTAGACGACCACCAACACATTCAGAAGGAATGGTGGAATACCCACCGGAATTATTCACCTACTTCGGGGATCTGTTTGATCCATCAATCATGATAGAAAGAAGGACGTTCTACGAACTCCAACTATTTAGAAAACATGGAGGATCCATCCTCAAACCTTTTAGAGTCCACCCGGAGTACCCATTCTGTGATATATTTATTCTTATGGCAGATGATTTCCCACAGGAACTCCTATAGTTGTTTTAGTACTTATGTTACCAATACTATATCCTTACGGAGTTCAAGTGCAACCTATTTATGGATTTCAACAGAATCACATCTCCCTTGCAGAAATTCTTACTTTGGTTCTGACCAAGACGATGCTGGGTACATTGTTTCAGAGATTCCTACGAGGCCAAGATTTTCATGGTGCACAGGTCAATGAAGATTATCACTAAATAGGTCTGGGTCTGATCGAAAATTTCACTATGTTGGAAATTCCCCATCTGCATTTTTTCCTTGGAATATGAGTACCATGAAGCACAACGATGATCTTTAGTAGAATAGATGTATCACAAAGGAGATATGGCCAAAAGAAGGAACACAATAGAACTACACCGACGACCACCCTCACTGGGAGGAGGTCTAAAAAACTGCTAAAGCATACCAGGATCCATACGAGATCATCAGAGATCAGGTCAACCAAAAGATGACTAGCATCAGGCTGAATCTTCGGTCACAAAAATGGAATCATAATATTGCAAGACCATTGAGTAGGAACAGATACTTCACCAGATCGCTCAAAAGTGGCCTTGAGAACAGAGAGTTGAGAAGGAAGAAACACAGAGTCAATTGGTGGATGGAAGAAGGATACTCATGCTCGACGGCGACACCTTCAACCTCTGCGTAGTCCAATTCTAGCCGATGACATGTGCAAGTTTCACAACACCAAAATTATCACCTCTATCAAAACTTACAACTTACCCAAGTTACCTGCCAATATTACCTTAGCTTCCTCAACAAGTGTACCCTGGAGCTTCCTCACCAATTTAGCCTCCATCCTTTGCCACCAAGAAAATGACAAACTTTGTCCCCAAGCCAACCGTAATTCTTCATCACCAAGCATCCACACCAGCATCTTACCCACCTGCTTGAAAGCCGCCTACAAGTACCTTACGCACCTGCTTGCATGAAGCCAACAAGTGGCTTACCCTTCCGCTTGCCAGATGTCTACAAGTAGCTTACATACCTGCTTGTAGCTGCCTACAAGTTGCTGAATCACTAGCGTGCACATGCTGTCACATTCCAACATCATACTTTTATTTTTATGTTTTGTTTTAGTAGGGTCCATTCACATGTTAGGTAGGGCCAAGTTTGAATAAATAAGATGAAGATAGTTTGTCTTGATAAGATTTATTAATTTTAGATAGATTTACTATTTTCAGAATAATGGAGGGCCATTCCATTCCTAAAATGGTGTGCCAGGTGTGAGCCAGGTGTGATAATGTTTTTATTTTATAGTCGTTTTGTAAAGCCAACCTTCTCCTATAAAAGGAAGTCCAAGTCTTAAGCTAGGGAAATCCTACATCCTAGACACATCCTAGACCCAACACAAAATCATAGAAAGCTTAAGACAAGTCTTTAGTCTAGAGTCTAGAGAATGAGAGAAATATCCTTAGGAAATTCTCCCAAAGTTACTGAACTTTTGTAAATAAACTTTCTGTCCAAATAATATGTCTGTTGGATAAACATTCTCTTGTTCTTATCTCTGGGGAGAGGGATGAGTTTTTTGATCCTGTAGTCTGAGAGAAGTAGGGAGGGGTCTAAGGTGAGACACCGGCGAGCTCTGCTCGTCAGGATACCGATGACTTGATAGGTTACACAATATCAACTAGGCACTACTAAAATAGTTAATGTTTGCCATTACGCCACTATTTGTGCAAACAATGGCATCTGGAAGTAGAACCAATCCAGGTAAATTGTATGATGAAAAAGAGACTTAAGGAATGCTAAGTTGAAAGGGCCCTATAGGCCAGGGAAAGCGGCTCAAAGCCCATGTGGAAATCTCGAAAAGGTCAAAACAACTTTTATGTGGTTTATAGCTTGGTTGGTAAGGTCCCTATTGTGCTCAAAAACCCAACAAACATGGGATAGAATGCCGCCTATTATGTATGTGAATGCTGAAAATGTTGTGGTAGTGGTGCCTTAGGTGATCTTGCATATGATATGGTCACACACTGCTTTTAACTTGTTTGAGCCGCCGGGGTCACGGTACCGTCGGTCTTGCCCATGGTGCTCGCCAAAACCCCACCCTGGCTTCTTGCTGCACTAAGTCGTATCAAAGCCAACCCATTCTCAGTACGCCCCGAAGGGAGGAACGAGGTCATATAAGGTCTATCTCTCGTTTTATACTGCCAACTATAGTTATTCAGTGATTTACTTTCAGTTGTGTGTTTACTTTAGTCTGTGTGTTTCCTTTGTGTCCATAGACTTAAAAAACTCTCCATACTCTTTTATTCTAGTTCATGTGTTAAAATTCAGAGCCTTTACAGATTAATCTCTGTATAGTCTTTACATACACAATTTTGAGTGTTTTCCTTAGATATTTAGATCAAATATTTAGTCCTGTTCATAAATCCTTAGACCAAATACGTGTGTGTGTCTTCATAGTCCATAAAATCCAAAAATGTGTCTATTTCAGAGTCTTTACTGTCTTCATCTAGTTCCTGTAAATCTATGTCTTTACCTTTTGAGTCGAGCCTTTGTAAGTCCTTTGCCAAGTTAGACATGACTCCTACCCAAAGCAAAACTCTCTCTTGCAAATACGATTATCTCTATGAAGTAGATGTGTTACCCCCAAAAAAGAAAATATCCCCTACATATCTACCTCTACTGAACCCAGAATCTGCCTTTGCCAAAAAGACCTATATTCCTTGGTTGCAAATGCACTCCCTAGTCCAACCTAAATCCACAGGAGTAAAAGAATATGTTGCTGCCTCAAAACTTTACCAACACCCTATTTTGGCGACCTAAGAAGAATAGTTCATCGCACTGTATATACTAGAGGAATTTCTATGCCAGTGGAAAAGATTGGGGTTCACCTATATCCATTTTTGTGCTGTCAGAGTTGTGTTGATGTATCATGAAAGAAAAGGCCAGCCCGTGGCACATCTTTCCCTCTTGGATACCCAATACAACGAATACCAACATGCTAATTTAGGCACCTCTGAGGTCACCCTCAACGCTGGGACTGTGTTCGTCACTATCTATCCTAACTTCAACATGTTCCTACATGATCCATACCTCACGAAGGTGTTAAAGATAAAGGTTTAGATACTCAAAGCTCCATAAGCTAGAGATGCTATCCAGGCAACTCTACACTATCAGCTAGCTTGGCGAGTTCAGAACCATGCCATGGACCTATCACTCCTTGGTGGCCAAAATGCTCTTTTCCTCAACATAGACGCCACTAATGGAATGACTTAGTGTATCTAGATCCCTAGACAAATCAGTAGGGAGGAACTTGTCAACATTCTCCCTACCTCATGGGTCACAAACTACGAGATGTTGAGAAACCCTCCTTAGCCTCTCCAGTCCACTGAGCCAACTTTCACTAGAAAATCTGATGAAATAGTTTCCAT
The DNA here is from genome assembly GCA_011800125.2 of Solanum clarkiae. Classification (NCBI taxonomy): domain Eukaryota; kingdom Viridiplantae; phylum Streptophyta; class Magnoliopsida; order Solanales; family Solanaceae; genus Solanum; species Solanum clarkiae. The sequence continues at coordinate 6,029 of JAABOM020059226.1, forward strand.
AAGCTTTGACCACTCTCACCTCTAGAAGCTCCACAAATCTGCCTTCTCTATAAATATGTACCAACCCTTAGATGATAATCCTGAACTTATAGACCCAAATCTTTCATCTGAGTTTGGTACTTACCACTTTAACAATTAGATTGAGCGGTTCGATATGGATGGTCAATGTGTCCACTAGTCACGCTGTCCCTTTTCGAGACACATACCATGGGAATTCAGTTGTGACTGCCAGGAGTGCAAGGATGATGAGATAATGATGGATGAGGATTACCGGAATGAACCTCCTTTCACTGTTATAGATGAACCCAGAAACCTACAAAAGTCATCATCTCCATCAAATCCTACCTCCACAAACGAGCCTGCACCTCCACTTTTCATGCTATTACCTACAGGCTCCAGCACCTCATATGATTTCCCCCATATCAACCTTTTGAAAGGGATAACCTGAGCTATGCTCCAAAAATGCCACACAAGAAAGTTATCCTACCAACAGGAGAACATATGCCATAAGGCGACATAGAGGCAACCCTAAACTGGCAATCAAATAATGCAATAGTCCAGAACAAGGGGTTGTCTAGCTTCAGTCATTCCATAAACCACTTTGAGTTTCTGTGCTTTCCACACGGGCTTTGAGTGCCTGGCCTATAATGCACTTTCAACTTAGCCTTCCTCAAGTCTCCTTCTAGTCATATCGGTTTACCTTGCTTGGTTCTATTTCCAGATGCTATTGCATACACAACTAGCAGCTTAAGGGAAAATATTAACAGCTATAGTAGTGCCTAGTTGATATTATGTAACCTACTAATCTATTGGATTCTCGACGAGCAGAGCTTGTCAGTATGTCATCTTAGACCCCTCCCTACTCCTCTTAGACTATGGGATCGAACAACCCATCCCCCTCCCTAGAGAGAAGAATAAGAGGAAGTTTAGCCAACAATCATATTATTCAGATAAAAAGTGCATTTACAAAAGTGTAGTAAATTTATGTGAATTTCCTAAGGATATTTCTCTCAGACTCTAGACTCTAGACTAAGGACTTGTCTTAAGATTTCTATGATTTGTGTTGGGTTAAGGATGTGTCTAGGATATAGGATGTAGGATGTAGGATCTAGGATCTAAGATCTCCTTAGCTTAAGACTTGGCCTTCCTTTTATAAGAATAGGTTGGCCTTACAAACTGACTCTAAAATAAAAAAAACATTATCACACGTGGCACACCATTTTAGCAATGGAGAGTCCCTACCATATTCTGGAAATAGTAAACCTATCTAAAAATAGTAAGCCTTATCAAGACAAACTATCTTTATCTAATTTATTCAAATTGGGCCCCACCTAGTACGTGAACGGAGCCTATTAAAATAAAACATAAAAACAAAAGCATGATAGTGGCATGTGCAAGAGGGTGAGTCAACAATTTGTAGGTAGCTGCAAGCAGGTGTGTAAACTACATGTAGTCATCTGGAAAGCTGATGGATAAGTTACTTGTTGGCAGCATGCAAGCAGGTGTGCCAGCTGCTTGTGGGCAGCTTTCACCCAAGTGGGTAAGCTGCTCGTGTAGATGCTTGGTAACGAAGAATTATGGATGGCTTGTGAACAAAGTTTGTGATTTTCTTGGTGGCAAGGGATTATAGCTGACTTGGGGACAAAGTTTGTGATTTTCTTGGTGGCAAAGGATGACCGCTGACCTGGGGGCAAAGTTTGGATAAGCTTGGTGGCAAAGGATTGAGGCTAACTTGGTGAGGAAGCTTTGGGGTAGACTTGTTGAGGAACCTGGGGTAATTTTGGCGGGTAACTTGGGTAAGTGGTAACTTTTTGTGGAGGTGATAATTTCTGTATCATGAAACTTGCATATGTCATCTGATAACATTAGACTATGCAGAGGTTTAAGGAGTCATCGGTGGGCCTGAGTATGCTTCTTCCATCCACCAATCGACACCGTGTTTCTTCCTGCTCAGCTCTCGGTTCTCAAGGCCTCTCTTGAGTGATCTGGTGAAGTATCTGTTCCTGCTCAACAATCCTGCAAATTGTGATCCCATTTTTGTGGTGGAAGATTCAACCTGATGCTGGTCATTTTTTGGGTAACCTAATCTCTGATGATCTCGTATGGAACCATACATTCTCTAGCAGCTTGTCGGACCTCCTCCCAGTGAGTGTGGTCATTGGTGTAGTTCCATTGTGCTCCTTTTTGGGCCATATCTCCTTTGGGATACATCTATTCTGCTGGAAGATGATTTGTTGTGCCTCATGGTACTCATCTTCCAAAGATAAAATAGAGAGTGGGAATTTCCAACATAGGAAAATTTCCAGTCAGGCTTGGACCTATCTATTGATTATCTTGACTGACCTATGCAACATGAAAATCATGGCCTCATAGGAATCTTTGAAGAAACGCAACCACCATCTTCTTGGTCGGAACCTAAGTAAGAATTTCTACAAAGGTGGTGTGATTCTATCGAAATCCCTGAACAGGTTGCACTTGAACTCCAAAAGGATATAGTATTGGTGACATAAGCACCAAAATAGCCGTAGGGGTTTCTGGGGGAAATCATCTGCCACGAGAATGAATACGTGGCAGAATGGGTACTCCGGGTGGACTCGAAAAGTTTGATGATGGATCCTCCATATTTTATGAATAGCTGGAGTTCGTAGAACATCCTTTTTTCCACCATGTTATTGATGGATCAAGGGGATCCCCAAAGTAGGTGAACAATTCTAGTGGGTGATCTACCATTCCATTTGGAGATATTGGTGGTTGTCTGATTATTGAGATAGACATGGTGTTTTCAACATCAATGTCTTTAGAGAGGTGGAATAACTTGGAGGCAGTCGTGTACGGCTTGAACTATTTCCTAAATGCTATTCCCCTTGTTGTGATCTCAAGGAGATCCTTCAGTTGTCTATAGATGTCGAACCCAACAATGAGATCTTTTTCGAGGATTGCTCAGCCAAGGAGTTTGGTCCTGAATTATAAGCCTTGGAAGAACTCAAGCATGACCAGGTTCCTGGTGATCAGCTTGGTCATTAGCATTTATCTTGTTGGAGTACTGAAGTTCTGGAAGTGATAAATCCAGTGATCATCGGGTAAAACTACTGGGTTGAGGATGGATGAAGTAGGCCCTTTATCCATAAGTATGATTATGTGCACTAGCTTATCCCATTTGGATAAGAAGATAGCCAGCTTAACATGAGGGGTATCAACCTCATCGTTCTTTCCTGGTTTGGATATCTGGTAGATGTTGTGGCTGGATTCATTAGTGGTGCGATCCTCCTCTACTTCTTCGTACACTTCTAGGGAGAAGAGTGTTTCCCCTGTTGGTTCATCCTCCATGGAGAAGACAGACTCTAAGTCATCTTCTTTGCTGAGATAGATGCCTATATGGTAAGCTATTTAGTAGAATAGTTGGAGGTTTTGATTAATTTTCTAGACTGTAGGTAGTTTTTTGCAAAGTGTCTAGGTTTAGTGCATAAGAATCACATATCTCTTTTGTCCTGGTGGCCAGTAATTCTTCTCTTAAATTATCTGGTGCGCCGGGTCATTCTTGACCTTGCATTCAGAGGTCTGGGCAGCTTGAACCTCCAGTACTGTCTGTGGACCTTCCATCTTGTTCAGCGGCTTGAGCACGCACAATCAGACTTGGTGACTAAGTCACTACTACTGTATTCCCTGTCAAGTGCCAGATTGCTCTAGACAATATGTTTCTGAACAGATTTCTTTGTGCAAATGTTGCCTAGTGCTTGGAATATCGCCTGCCTAATGTAGTTGATATGTGGGGCAGTTATGGTCTTAAATATTTCTTCGGTGCTCATCATGGAATGCCCTGCTAACATCTTAGGTAGTGATGACATGAATTCCTTCTTCAAACTTGGGTCTCCTCCTAGCTCAAAGTAGAATCTTGCCATCGTATGGAAATGGATATCGATGACATTTCTGTCATACGACATGTATTTCATCTAGAAGAGCTGTCTCCATAGCTTCTCTTTTCAATGGCTGGTATCTCCATAAAAGACTTCCATGAGGATGTTTAGGTTTCCTGTGATATCTTGGGATGTGAGGAAGTAGTTGCAATCTTGCAATCCTAGAACGTTCCACCAATCCCTGAGAATTCAGAAGAACCTTGAAGTGAACTTTGACAGGATCATGTACTTCTTATGCTCGACCAAATTCTTGCTGACCATCCAAGTGTATAAGTCTTGGATTCTTTGAGCCCACTGTGAGACTTTGACATCATCAAGGGTGAAAGCGTGAAAGCAGGTTCGCACTTGCTTTAGAGATGTGGTCTTTGGTTCTGGCCTTCGTTCTGGGATAGGATCCTCTGTCAGGACATCCTCATCGTCATTTACTTCGAAGACTTAAGGTTCTTTGTACTAGTTCATAAAGAGTGGGGGATAGTCCTCCTCATCTGATGTTACTGATGATTCACCAGTGTCTTCCACATATTCCTGGGAATCAGTTGATGGGGAATCTCACTAGTTTGGATGTATCCTTTTGATGGATAAATTATCTTCACTGGAGAACTCAAAGGTGATGGTTTCTAGTTGTTCATGGCATCGAGGATCTTCATCGGATAGAACTTCAAATTCTGAGGTGGTTTCATCCTGTTGGTCATTGAATCCGGAGTGTTCATTGATTGCCCTGAGGTAATCATCAGTTGGACCGCCTCTTTCAAGGCATAAAGCTCTGGAACCTCTTGATTGGATTTGATCAGTTCAGGTTCGGGGAATCCATGATTTTTAGGCTACCATCCTCTTTATTGACGGGTTTGATCATATCATCACGTGGTTTATCTTTGTCTTTTTGTTCTGGAGATGATACTTTGTAATCGTCAAAATTTAGACGAGGAAAGACTGGGTCCTTCTTGCAGTTGCAGTAGATGCATCTTGGGGTGGTGTTCTTCTTTTTCTAAGTGTTGCATCTAGTAATCATCATGGTTCCTGGGTCTATAACTTTCTTTCTTTTTGCCTTTGACTATGCTTCTTTGGCCCGCTTTTGGCTGCTGTTGCTGTATCCTTTCTCTTCCATACGAACTTGGCTATGTCAAACTTTGGTTGTTCCTTTTGCTGGGAAGCTTGAGGTGTACTAGAGAAGAACGTATGCATGACGCTTTCCTGCTTCAGTGGGGAGTAAGGTTGTGAGCATATGGGAAATAAGTTTTGCCTGGTTAGAGAAGTTATGTCCTCCTTGGCTCGAGACTACCATATTTCAGGCTCTGGATCAGCTCCTTGAGGGCAACTATCTCATTCCTTTGTTGTTCGAAGAAGTGAGATAGTGATGTTCCTGACAAACATAAATTGAACTGTATCATTTTCATTCTGTGTTCCAGTGCTCGAATAGTCCGACATTATCTTCTTTTCCGTCAAGTCCATCTTTCTTTGCATCTTTCCTTGAGACTGGATGATGTGCTTGATGGAATGACCGATGCTGGACAACCCCTTGTTCTAGACCATTGCATTCTCTAATTGCCAGTTGAGGGTTGCTTCTATGTCGCCTTGTGGCATATGTTCTCCCATTGGTATGATAACTTTCTTGTGTGGCATTTTTGGAGCATAGCTCAAGTTATCCCTTTCAAAAGGTTGGTATGGGGGAAAATCATATGAGGTGCTGAAGCATGTAGGTGATAGCATGAACAGTGGAGGTGTAGGCTCGCATGTGAATTTTGATGGAGTTGCTAAAGGTGGCCACTCCTGACGGTGATTAGAGAAAATGAATGGATAGTTATCCTTCACCCTTGGTTTCCAAGCATCTTCGTACTGGAAACAATCATCTTCATTGGTATCATCATTATCTTCCTCATCTTCTTGGCACTCTTTGCAGTCACAGTGAAAATCCCATGGCTTGTGCCCGGTGAAAGGACACTTGAACCAAAATTGGGCATTACCATTTTGTGCAAACTACTTGATCCAATTATCAAACGATTGCGGATGAGCACCAAATTCAGCTGCAAGTATAGGATTTTTAGCAACTTCTTGGATCTTTTTGAGGTGAGAGCGGTCAAAGCTTATGGCGATTGTTTCATTAGATTTTCTGGTGAAAGTTGGCTCGGTGGACTTTAGAGGTTGAGTGGATTTCTCAACTTCTCATAGTTTGTGACCCATAAGGTAGGGAGAATGATGACGAGCTCTTCCCAGCTGATTTGTCTAGGGATCTGGGTACACTGAGTCATTCCATTTGTGGCGTTTATGTTGAGGAAGAGAGCATCTTCGCCACCAAGGAGTGATAGGTCCATGGAATGGTTCTGAACTTGCCAAGCTAGCTGGTAGTGTAGAGTTGCCTGGATAGAATCTCTAGCTTGTGGAGCTCCGAGTATCTAGACCTAGATCTTCAATGCCTCCGTGAGGTACAGATCATGCAGGGATGTGTTAATGTTGGGATAGATTGTGACAAACACAGTCCCAATGTTGAGGGTGATCTTAGAGGTGCCCAAATTTGCTTATTGGTACTCATTGTATCGGGTATCCAAGATGGAAAGACGAGCATTATGGGCTAGCCTTTTCTTCTGTGATACGTCACCGCAACTCTGACGGCACCACAATGGATATGGGTGAGCCACTGTCTTTTCCACTGGTGTGGAAATTCCTCAGGTATCTTCAGTGTGATGAACTATTCTTCTTGGGTCGCAAGAATAGGGTGTTGGTAAAGTTTTGAGGAAGCAACATATTCTTTTACTCCTGTAGGTTTAGGGTTGACTAGGGAGCGTATTTGTAACCAAGGATTACAAGTCTTTTTGGCAAAGGCAGAGTATGGTTTAGTAGAGGTAAATATGTGGATGATATTTTCTTTTCTGGGGGTAACACATCTACTTCATAGAGATAGTCATATTTATATGAGAGAGTTTTGCTCTGGGTAGGAGTTAACTCTAACTTGGCAAAGAAATTACAGATACTCGACTCTGAAGGTAAAGATATAGATTTACAGGAACTAGATGAAGATGGTAAAGACTCTGAAATAGACATATTTGTAACACCCCACACCTTACAATACTAGCACAAGTCAAATGAAACATAACATGGTTTGGTCAAATTAGCGCTAAT